>JAFLJL010011197.1:5000-15000 GCA_018398815.1 Conus ventricosus
AAAAAAAAAGGATATAATGGCGGACGAAAAAGAACACCTATTGAACAACTTGCTGAGCGTCGCCTCGTGATTTAGGGCTATTCGAGGAGAAGAGTTTGCGTGCTTTCGTGAAACCAAAAAAGATGGAAAGAGATGAACGTGCGGAAAAGAGAGTGTCGGTAGAAATAGGCAGAGCAGGGAAAGGCTTAAAGCTAGCGAAACGCAGGAAACAGAAAAAGAATAAGGGAAGCGCAGGAAACAGAAAGAATGAAGCAGGAAACAGAAAAGAATAAGGGAAGCGCTAAGGAAACATAAAGAATGAAGGCAGGGAAACAGATGGATTAAAGCTAGGAAACGCAGGAAACAGAAAGACTAAAGGTTCAACTAGAGTACTCTCCCCCTGTGAGATATACAAAGGGAGACCACCGAGGAAGGGAGTTCAGTTTCAATGTGGACTTTGAGCGCAGCTATGCCCCCCCGACATGTTGACCAAAATTCTCTGAAGAAACCGATTCGATTGATTGCATAATCAGTCGTTTCGAAACGTTGGCGACAGTAGGGTGGCTCAGATAGAGTGGGCAGTTCATTTGTCAGCGTTACTGACGGGTAAGCATTACAGATTTTCACTGCGTTACCAGCAGAACAACAGTCTGATTATCAGCGCTGTGAAGGAATCGTTGATGAAAGGATTTGAAAACCTCACTGAGGAGGGGTTCAGGAAGAAAATGAAATTTCGTTCAGCTAAAATTTCAAGCTGGTGAGACGTAACACTCAGTTTGGGGCACGTTTAGATTCACTTTTTTGAGATGTGGTTAGTGTTGAGCCGGTACGATAGAAGGAGTTCGCTGAGTTGAAAGAGCTATTTATGAAGGGAACAGATTCTTGTTCAGGTTGCGGCCCTGAGTTAACCATACATTTGAAGGAGATGACAAGCCAGAGACTGCAGGAGAGTTGTTGAAGTTCGCAGAGGTGTTATAGTGAGGCACGTTTGGGCCTAAGGTGCGGAGAAAACAGGGTTGCTAGGCTCAGTGTGAGAAGAGTGCAAGGAGACTAGGAGAGTTTCCTGCAAAGTCTGCAAACCCAGTGGTGGGGAAGAAGGAAGGCAATGGGCATTAGGTGTTTCATTTGTCACAAGAAGGGGACATTGTGGCGAGGGGAATGGTGCATGAAACGGTTCAGAAGGCAGCAGCCTCATTGCAAGAGGTGGGATAAGGGTCGTCTAGGGGAAATGACATGCCAGTGGAACCAAAGGGGATTCAGTGGAAGAGGGGTGGAGTGCAGCTTATGGCTAGCACTGGACAAGTAGTCCAGTGTCAGGGATGGAGGGCACTAGGCTGAGTCGGTTCGTTACCAGTGGTAGAAGGGTGGATTGGCCAGCAGAGGGTGAATGTGTTTACGTGGGACACTGGTTGTCATGCGGGGTAGTACGAACAACGCTGGTCGAGAGAAAAGGGATTTGCAGGGCAAATACAGACCTGTACTCTATCGATGGCACTGTGTGGGAGTTTCCAGTTTGCTAAGATAGAAGTAGTACCCCTTACTTCTCAGTGCGAGTTGTCTGCTTTGGTGATGGAGACACCCCTTCATTGATAGTGAATCATCGGAAAATATTCAGGTTTGCCAAGGGGAATCCTGGGGATCCTTGATTGTTGACTGCTACAGGGCAGCAGTTCAAACACGGAGACAGAAGGAGGGGAAAGGTTGATAAACCGTTAGTCGTACGGCAAGGAACGTCTGGCATAGAGGTGTCGCCTGGATGAGTTTCTAGGGCTGCGCATCGGAAAATTCCCTTCGCTCGTGAAGTTCTTGGGTGTTGGCAGAGGTGGAGAGAAGAGAAACAGGAGGATAGAGGGAGGTTGAGACAGGAATTTCTTGTGAAAGGCGGGCTGTTGTACCGAGTGTTCACCAAGGGGAAGACAGGTATGGTGTCCACTCAGTATTAGAGGGGGTATACCGATGGTTATGTGTCACTGTCATGTCAGTGGGTCCCGAGTCGATCAGGCGGGTCATTCTCGGGCACCAGCAAAAACAGCTGGACGATCTTCGATGACTTTTCATTGGTGCAAGGGAGCAATGGCAGACATCAAGCGTTTCTGCATGTCATGTGACGTGTGTCTAAGGTCAGCCACAAGAGGGGTGACGAGGTAGGCGCCTCTTAAACAGTCCTCCTTAAATTGACACTCCATTCAGGAGGGTGGATGTTGACCTGATTGGCCCAATCGCGCCCGTCCCAAAGGTGGGCACAAGGTATGTGCAGTCGCTCGTGGGACTACGCGAACCAGATACCCAGAAGCAGTTGCATTGAAAGGCGTAGATAACGCAAACGGTCAGCCCTGAAGGGCTGGCTAGACATCTTTTCTCGCGTGGGTGTGCGCAACAAATCTCAGTACAGAAGGGTACACGTTCACCTCAGGCATGATGAAGGAGGTCAACAGGATGCTAGGGGACTCACACAGTTCTCACTACCCCTTACCACCCACAATGCAATGGCTTGGTGGAGGAGATTCATGGTGGTGCTGAGGGCATCTTAAAGAAGCTCTGTTGAGGAAAGGGCCAGCAGATTGGGTCCGCTACATTCCTGCGGCACTGTTGTCTACAGGGAAGGACCCTCAGGAAAGCACTGGCTTTTCGCCATTTGAGCTGCTGTATGGCGGAACAGTCGGGGACAGGGGGCATTCTCAAAGAGCTGTGGTACGTGAGAACAGGAGTCGAAGAGAGTCTAACCACTTTTCTGTATGTGGTGGACCTAGCGCACAAATAGGCTCGAGGGAGACATGTAAGAGTCGCAAGGAGAAGTTTGCAAGTAGGCTAGGGTCGTCTGAAGTAGCAGTATGACAGGAAGGTGGGATGCATTCCTCAAGGTGGGAGATCAAGTCCTGTTACTGCTTCCACGGATCTCAACAAGCGTGCTGATGACATTGGAAGGGACCATTCACCATCATTGAAAAGGTAGTAGCTCATGGACTTACGAATCGATGTGTATGGGAAATCAAAACTTTTCCCATGCAATTTGCCTCACGCAAATAAATTCAGCGTGAGACCCAGCACATAGGGCAGCCGCAATATGATGGAGGGTGAAGGAGACCCAGCAGAGGAGGGGAGATTTTGTTGCCTGAAGGTTCCAGGTGAAGAGTCATACAGGGGATGTGTCACTGTATGAAAGGCCCTAGACAGTAGGGAGACAGTGAGCGAAGTTAGGGGCCCTCTAGAAACTGTTTGGGCGTCCCTGGATGATAAACCAGGCAGGACAACTTAGAGACATGTACGGTGGAGTTATCATACGCACAAAAAACCCCGTACTGTGAAAAGCCTTACCCGATCCATATGCCACCAAGCAAGTGATCGGAGGAGGAGTAGAAAGATGTTGGACTTGGTTCCTAGTGATTGAACAAGTCCAAATCATCGTATAGTGCACCCGTCGTCTTAGTGAGAAAAAAGTCAGAGTGGCATCGATTCTGTGTTTTGACTATAGGACGTTCTGAACAGTGTCTCCATGGTCGAGGCAAAGGGTCAAACCGAACATGGAAGACCTGTTCGACTCAGATAGCCACAAGCAAGAGCCAGTATTTCACCATGGATAGATCTGAGCAAGGGTTCACTGCGCAATAGCCTTGAGTGAGGACTCAAAGGAGGTAACAGATTCTCCACTCCTATGGGGCTTTACCAGTGCGCGGTGAGTACTCCCTTTTGGGATGGTCAACGCACCTGCAGTCGTTCTCGGATGATGAGGACGTTATTGGACGGGGTTGGAAGGCGTTGTGAATTTCATGGTTGACATTCTGTAGCATCCGGAAACATGGGAAGGTAGCATATGAAGGCAGCTAGGAGCAGTTTTAGAGAGGTGGAGTCAAGCCAATCTCACAGCCCGACCTAACAAAGTGACAGGTTTGTTTTCCAAGCCTGAGTTACTAGGTTGTGTTGTCGGATGGCGACACAAAGCAGCCGGACAATCGAGGAAAGGTGGAGAAGATGATAAATTCAGAGAGACAAAGACCAAAACAGGCAAGTCAGGAGTCTGCTAGGTTTTATTGGGTTCTTTTAGGGAGTTTTGTTCCAAATTTCCGGCAAATCACGAGTCCTCTCAGTGATTTGGTCAAGGCAGGGAAACCGCAGTGTCTTGTGGTCAGACGCTGCAGAAGCAAGCATGCAGACGGTGCTGGAAAGGACTAGGTTCCCGTCCCATCTTGAAGAGCTTCCAGATTTGTCCAAACCATTTTTGGTGAGGACAGATGCTTAGGGTGGTGGGATAGGGGCAGTATTGTTGCAGGAGCATGAAGGGTCGAGTTTCCTGTGAGGTATGCTAGAGGAAGGTGACAAAGTGTTGAAGAAGGGTATCTAACGGTGGAGAAGGAGTGTTTAGCCGTTGTGTGGGACGTGCAGAAAATTCCACAATATAGCTTGTATGGGAAGAGTTCGTGATCGAGACGGATCATCAACACTCAAATTCCTGCAGGACGCGCAGTTGAAAAACAGCAGGAGTGATGCGTTGGGCAAATGGCATTGCAGCCACCTACACGTTCGGTGCAGTACATTCCAGGTCGACAGGAATGTCGGGAGCTGACTATTTAGCAATCGTGTTAGTTAGGCAAGCTGCAACTCAGAGGAAGTCAGTTCATATCCGGGGGTGTATGCTTTGTTGATAATATGTGTTGATTAAAGTTATGTTGTGTGGATTTGGGTTCATTCCCAGTTGGCTATGTTCATATTTTTTTTTTGTGTGAGACTTGTTCCTATTTTCTTGTGAGACTTGCTCATGTGATGTAGTTATGCTTGGTGCCTTACAGTTCGCTTGTGTAGTGGATGCATTATTTGCATAAGTGAGGATGGTGATTCTCATTGAAGTGTCATGGATCGTGATCTTTTATAATTGTGCTTTTTCATAAGAATTGTGAAAAGAAGATGTGTGGCAAATCCGCAGGTAGGGGAATGGCATAAAGTGCACACAGAGGTCGTTATAAAAATGAATTGAAAATAACGCAAAGCGCTCGTCATGATAACTCATTTGGAGTGGTATTTCACTAATGATTTTATTTTATATTTATAAACCGTTGGTTGTTACTAGTTTTTTTTCAAACTTTGCACGTGTAGATGTGTGTCAGCAAATCGGTTGTTGATTTTTTTTGTACCGTGGGTTTGAGACGATTCGGTGTGCATAGTCTTTTGCATGGGGGAAATTGTTCACGTCGTCAAAAATAGACACAACCAAGTCGTGGTCCAGGTTGTTTGGGGACATAAGCTTAACTCAATTATTATGGGCGCCACGTAGACGGGGCCCCATGGTTTTGGATCCAGCCCAATTAAGCATTGGGTAGAGGCTCCACGAGACGGTCTGTCGGCCAGGAGGACTAAGCTGCCTTTGACCGACGCCTCAATGTCTAGCGAGACGAGTCGTAGCGCCTGGCTCAGGCTCATCTAGCCAATTTGTGGAACCAGCGCCATTGTTAGTCGGACGTTCGCAGGGTAAAGCAGGGAAAGGGAGGGGAGAGTAGAAGGTAGTGCGTGGTGGGGGGTGAAATCTAGCTAATCTATTAAATGACCAATTGACCACCACAGAGAGTAAGGCGTCTGTAGGCATGACTGGATGATTTGAACATCCAATGGAATTAGAGGGTGATAACTTCGAGTACGATAGGCAGTAAAAATACTAACAATGGTACTCGCCATTTTGACAGGAGCGGAAAGAGGATAAGAAGGATGTTGAGAGTGAAGAGAAACGAGAGAAACGCGGGGCGAGAACGAACAGAGAGAGAGAGAGAGAGGTTCGGTTGTGGAAGCTCTGCAGGAGAGAGGGGCAGAGGAGTGTTGAGGGGAGGAGAGAAGAGAACACGTTGAGAGATTTGCATGAGATAGTCTGCAGAGGTGGACTATCTATAGAGAGATGTGGAAGAGAGAGTTGCTAAATATTGAAGAGGAAAAGAAAGAAGAAAAAAAAAAAAAGAAAAGGAAAAGCAACATGTCATTTGATAAGAGCGACTAGAGAGAGAGGAGAGAGTGAATAGTGCAATGTGTTAATGCAGGAAGAAAGAAAGGGAAACAGAGCGATGTTGATAGTCCACTGTTTATCTTAACGGGGTGGTTCGACCTCATACTTGGCCAGCGACACTTTAATAGAGCGGCCGTCCAACCTGACCAGTGGCCAGCAGTCCAGCTGACGGTGCCTTCAGTCCAAAACAGTGCAGCAGTTGTGTCGTGCTTGTGAAAGGTGACAGTGAAAAGAAAAAGAAAAAGAAAAGAAAAAGACAGTGATTCGTGAATAGTTAAGATCACCTGGCCAGGTAAAGGTAGAAATCTGTTTTACCCGGGTTAGTTAATGATGTTTTTAGATAAACGATTTTGTGAAGTTACAGGGAAAGAGAGAATGTTTTATTTTGTTTGATTCCATATGCATGATGTGTGTTCTATGACATGTGTAGTAAATTATAGACTTTACTAGTGGTTGATGTGACGAATGCATGATATATGAATGAGATCGAAAAGCAAGCTGTGAGTGTGTTTGGGCCTGTGCGCTAGTCCTTCCTCCATGACATCACCCGAGGTTGGACACAGAAATGCATTTTCTTCTGAGGTAGGGCTACGCCTAAACGAGAAGCAGCTGTTTTCTTTCTCCGATAATCCCCCTACCTGTCCCCCCCTTGCCTCCCCCCCCCCTTCATCCCTCCCCTGCCCCCTCTCCTGGCCAAAAATGTCTCCTAGCGATTGTCTGACCTTCACTATATTAGGGCACGGACGACGGACAGAAAGCAAGGTTGTAATACTGAGGCATTGATGATGGACTGACAGAAAAGGTGTGGTTGTTATAATGATCTTGCACTTTCAGTGAGTCCATAATAATAATTATTAATAATTTTAATAATTAATAATGATAATAATAATAATATTGTGTGCATGTGTCGTGTGTGTGTGTGTTTGTGTGTGTGTGTGTAGTGTGTGTGTGTGTGTGTGTTGTGTGTGTGTATGTGCGTGGCGTGCGTGCGGTGCGTGCGTGCGTGCGTGCGTGGATGTGTGTTGTGCGCGTTGCGTCGTGGTTGTGTGTGGTGTCAGTGTCTGAGTGTAGTGTGCTCTACGTGCGTGCGTGCGTCCGTTGCGTGCGTGTGTGTTATGTGTGTGTGTGTGTGTGTTAAAAACAGGAGAGAATAAGAGACACACAATAAAGAACAGTCCGTGTAGCGATGACCTTAAGCACTTGGCCATAGGTCTGGGGAATCGTTCCAGACTCAGGTAGCTTCACGTAGAGGAATATGAAACGCTTGGCATGATAAGCTCTTAATCGTCACAGGGTTGAAAAAAAAAGAAAAAAGAAAATGGGGTTCATCGAGACTTTAATCAGTTATTAATAGCTTCCCTTTTACTCATTTTTCTCTCTCTCTCTCTCTCTCTCTCTCTCTCTCTACTCTCTCTCTCTCTCTCTCTCTTCTCTCTCTGGTCAGGTCTCTTCTCTCTCTCTCTCTCTATCTTCTCTCTTCTCTCTATCTCTCTCTTCTTCTCTCTCTCTCTCTCACACGCACCCACGCTCGCATGCACGCACGATCGCACGCACGCAGCTGTGCGCACACTCACACCACCCACACAACACACACACACACACACACACACACACATCCCACACACACCACACTGGAGGATCTGAAACACTATGCAGACACTGGTACCTTTGTTCCATAGGTTGGTTGTCGAAGCAATGAACGCGACAGGGACTGCATTTCATCTGAGGTAGGCTACGCCCTCTAAACCCGACAAGCAGCTGTTTTCTCTCTCGTCAAACACCCCCCCCCCCCCCCCCCTCCCTTCCCCCCTGCCTCCAACTTTCACTCCCTCCCGTGCACCCCCCCCCCACCTCTCCCCCTCCTCCTGGCAAATTTCTCCTGGCAGATTGTCCGGACGGGGAATTCGTTGTTGGTATTGCTTAGTTCACTAAATTGATGTATTATTAGTATTTGCACCCTCATACTGCATATGCAACTCATGCACCCCACCAAAACATTCACCTCTCTCTGGGAATGGGATGTCACGCATTCGATTCTTTCCTAACACGACTGAGAACAAGAAATACAAGTTTATGCTACTTATAATTAATCATGAACAATCAATCACACACACTGAAATATCAAAACATAAAGAATCAATACTTCCTATCACGGGTGATAATGAAATGGACTTCTTACTGGCAGTTTTACACACACAACCACGTTTCACACCTACACCCCACTGTTCTTGAAAAAAGTCTCTTCAGTCTTCTCAGCTTGCTTGATGGTGGTGCCCTTGGTTATGACTGGCTCCAGGCTTCTGGACTGGTCTTCGTGGTCGTCTCTGGGATTCTCGACGTAGAACTCTTCTTCTTCGTCTCTTTCACCGCACCTCTGGGTTCAATCCAGTTTGTCTGTCTTCACCCCCTTTGGGCTTCAAAACTTAGTTTCCTTCTCTTCCAGCTTGTTCTTTAACTCTAAAGAAACCTTGCTGTCTCTTCTATCTCCCAGACCACGTTTCTCTCGACCTTTCTCTGTATGCCTCACTCCTTCCTCTCCTTTCCTACTGCTTCTCTCCTCTCTCATGGTGTTGTTCTCCTCTCACGTTGTTATCCTCAGTTCTATATAGGGAGGGAACACAAAGGATTACCCATCGGGCCATGCCTTTGTCCACGCTGCTTATCTAAACCCCTAGTTCACTAGTACCTGAATTCTTCCACTCGTGACATTCCACACAACTCAGCATTTACACACACCCCTACCAATTGATTAGCAAACACACTTAGCCCCAGAGGACATCGAAAAATTCCCGCCGACTCTTCGGTGGTCAGTTAACACAGTAATTATCTTATGGAGGGTTACTACAACCTCACCGCATTCAGCTGCCTGACAATAGAACCATCACAGTGACACACGGCAATACCATCTGAACAAACCAAGGCCCCCTGCTCTTCAATGACTGTTTACACAAGAACTCAGCTGACCGAGCCATTTTAGCACTCACTTGGGGGGGGCCGAGGTCGTAGATGTTTACCAACCCTTCCCCTTTCGCCACTGGGGAGGTCGAACTCTCGCCTAGGTGTTGTTAGTCATTTCTGGACCACTTCGCCTGTACGTGCGGTGGGTTAACGTACCCTGGCTTAATTGGTCAATTACCTTTATTTGTCTACCACGTACAATTGTCCTTTTGTCTCCAAGCCGTCTAATGCCTCTTGTGAGAGGTTTCACGCTCTTGACACAGATCTTCTGACTTCTCTCATAGCTAGGGTCCCACGACGACGGTGGAATTTCGTCGAATTTTCTTGCAGCCTGCGAGGGTTGTGATCGGAAAAAGAAGTCAAGGAAAGGAAAGTCAACGGGGGAGTGAAAAAAAGTCACGGGAGGGGACCCCAGTCTACTCCCAAACAGAATCGATGGTCTTTAGATTAGAGTAGGGCGACAATGCCCGAGAGAGGACGAAGGACAATGAACGAAGGCGTTAGGCCTAAGTCGTGTCATTCGACGAAATGTCGTTCGACCGAAACGTCGCGGACCCGACGAGGACAGAAAGGTAATGAGTTAGTATACTGAGGCATTGTTGGAATGGGACAGATAGAAAAAGGTGTGGTGTTATAAATGTTCTTGCCCTTACAATGAGGACGATAATAATAATTATATAATATAATAATAATAATAATAATAATATAATAATGATAATAATAATAATGTGTTTGTGTGTGCGTGCGTCGGCGTGAGTGCGTGCGTGCGCGCGCGCGTGAGTGCGTGCTGTGCGTGGTGCGTGCTGTGCAGCGCGCGCGTGCGTGCGTGCGTGCGCGCGTGCGTGCGTGCGTGCGTGCGTGTGTGTCTGTGTCCTCTGTGTGTCGTGCTTACGTGCGTGCGTGCGTCTCCGTGCGTGCGTGTGGTGTAATGTGTGTGTGGTGTGGTGTGTAAAAACAGAGAGATTAAGAAACAAAAAAAAGGAACGGTCCAGTGTAGCAGTGACCTAAAGCACTTTTGGCCTTGGTCTAGGAATCGTTCCAGGACACCTGGTCGCTTCACTCGTAGAGGTATATGAATCG
>JAFLJL010011205.1:0-26780 GCA_018398815.1 Conus ventricosus
CTTTTGGCCTTTTTTCCGATTATTCTATCATTTTTTTGAAGTATATTGATTCTCCCGCCAAAATACACATTTCTTCTTCAGTCCACAATTCCGTTGTTTGGGGTGGTAGCGGAAGATTTGAGCTTGTTTAGAAGTAGAAGCTTGATCCATATCAGGTAGAATTAAAGTTGATGGCTGTGTTGAAAAATCTAATAAATTTTGATGAGCAACTTGCGATTCCAGAAGTTCTCTCTCTAATTCTGAAGAAATGCTGTCTTGAGACATAAATATTTCTGGTAAAATCATTCTATCACAGAAAATGCACGCGCCTGCCAACAGCACAACCCGCTCCACTGGCGCTCCAGTCAGAAATGACCGACTGGCGGGGAGTTTTACGATCCCGTCAACCAAAAATGACGTCATACCTCCTTCCGATTGGTCGGCGTGCATCGCGCGATGAATACTAATTTGCCGCATTGCAGGGTGTTGCTGACACCACTGCAGTGTTGGGCGACCAGTCCCATCAACACAGGACGGGGCAGTAATTGCAATTTATCGCTTTGCGGTGTCGCGTAACGACGGCGGCAGGACCAGTTTGTAGTAAACTGTTAAGCCATATACATTTTTAGTTCATTTATGTGTCTGTAAGAGAATGTAAATATCTTTGTTCACGATCACCAAATCTTAACTAGCACGTAAGCCCCCATTTTAATGTACTGATTACGTCGATTTTTAGAGGTTTTGAGGCGTTAATTTTTTTTTGTAAAACAGGTGTTAAATTTGGTCAAAACTGACATGTGATGGACGTGATTTGTATGTGAAAAGGGGGTTATCGTGCAAAATAACATGGGTGAGCTTGAACGAAGATATTTACATTCTCTTGTGGAGATTTCTTTCTTTTCCAGCCGGAATGTGTCTGTAGTAATTGATGATCTACTGTTGGATTCGATTGACATTATTTCAGTTCTACATTCCTTTCCAGTCGCCTGTCAGCCGAACCATTGCTCTTGGCAACCCCTCAGGTTACAGACTAAGCTGCTCTAATCGCAAAAGAAGAAAAAAAATCTGTGCTTGGAATGATCACCTCCGATAGCAGCAGTCAGAGCGGGTAAATATTTCTGAAAATCTGATCCTTCGCTGGAAAAGGCTTGAGACGTGTGTGTGTATGTGTGTGTGTGTGTGTGTGGGGGTGTGTGTGTGTGTGTGTGTGTGTGTGTGTGTGTGTGTGTGTGTGTGTGTGTGTGTGTGTGTGCGCATGTGTGCGTGTATGTGAGTGTACGTGCGTGGTGGTGGTTTCATTTTACGTCTTTTCATCTGGCAGATGATATTAGACGGGAAAAAAGGAGGAGGGGGGGGGGGGGGGGGGGGGGAACAAATAACAAAAGGGGGGCTAGTAGGTGGAACACTACGGGGGGGCATAATATAGAAAAGAAAACGCATATCAGTTAAGGACCTGTCATAGAGAGTTTGCTAGCGTCGGAACTGGCTAAGTGGCGGCAAACTCAATTATGCATGAGTCAGGGCAGAACTTGACTCTCATTTTCATATTTGTCAAGATTGATACCTTTCGCCTTATACATTTTAGTTAAAACTGGACAATAGAAGGTGATGCACAGAGATGAATTTTCCACAGACACAAACAACTTCAGGAGAAAATTTGGTCTTCCATGTGTTCAGCCTTAATTTTGTGATAATCTTAGCAAGATGGCGTGAGCAGCTAGGCAGTGTGTAGCATTTTTCACAGAAAAAGGTTTTGTGAACGTAGTGTTCCAGGTTGAATGGGTATTTCACATTTGGGAAGGATGTAATGGCAAATTTGGAAACCACATCTGAACAGTTTTGTTCACCAAGATAAGCAAGATTATCTGCTATTTCATTCCCTCTGAGACCACAATGTGTACTGCGTGCGTGCCTCCATGTGTGTGTGTGTGTGTGTGTGTGTGGGGTGTGTTGTGTGTGTGTGTGTGTGTGTGTGTGTGTGGTTAGTTCTTTAGTTTAAACGTCTATTCACTATAAGTGTTATTAGACGGGGAAAAACAACAAAAAACAACAACAAAACAAAAAAACAAAAAAAAAAAAACAAACAAACAAAAAAACATATGATTTTTGTGTGTGCTTTGCACGTGTACGTCTACGTGTGTGTGTGTGTGTGTGTGTGTGTGTGTGTTTTGTGTGTGTGTGTGTGTGTGTGTGTGTGTGTGTGTGTGTTTGTGTGTGTGTGTGTGCCTGTGTGTGTAAGGGGGGAGGAGGGTGAAAAGAGAAGAGAGAGGACTGTTTGGGGACAAAGGGGAAGGTTGGGAAATGGGTGGTAAGATAGGTAGATATTAACTTATCCAGCCTTTAGTGTATGTTGATCGGGGAATTAAAGTATATCAAATAAACAAGTTTAGTAGAATTGGAGCATAATGCAGGGGATGGGTGGGGGAGGAAAAAATTTGCTGGTGGGATGGGGTCATCAGGGTGGAAAGGAAGACGAATAGAGGGAGGGGGAGGGTGGGTGTGGGGGGATGACCATGTAATCATATAATCGTAACTCTTTTATATCAATGTCGTACAACACAACAGTTTTAGTTTAAAGTACATCAAGATAGATACCAAGTGGACCGGAATTAAAGATTTCAGAGAACACGCAAAGAAATGAGGGGTTTATTTAAAATATTTTCAGTGGATAGTGGTGCACTGGCTGACAACGGGTCTGTTAACTTTATCTAGGAACAAAGGCCTAACCCCTTGGGCATTGAAGAATAGGTGGTTTACAGTTATTTGTTTGCCACATACGCAATGTATATTTTTAGAGTACTTTGTTCTAAAAGCATTTAATCGGAACCCTTTATACATCAAACTAATAAAAATGTCGGGAATGAAATTACAGAAAATTGTTTAAAAAGGATTTCGGATTCGCTGCATTCTTTACTTGTACACATGCTGGTAATACGACTATTGTTTTCTTGTGCAGTTCAGCAACCTGATTTTGAACAACTTTTTCTATGCGCTGATTAAATTCATTCAGATCTAGTCGAATGTCGAGATCTGGACCCTTCTTTATTTTTTGCTGCCCTTTTAGCCGCATGATCTCCCCACTCGTTTGGGTGATTCCGGAGTGAGAGGGAATCCAGCAAAAGGTAATACTGGTACCCTTTAGAGACAACTCATGATAATATGTTTTATTCAATATTCATTTCTAGTCGTTTTTTTATGCCCGGGATTAAATGGCTTGTAAAACAGACTTTGAGTCCACACAGAATAAGATTTTTGCATGTATCCGTCGAAAGATCTACAATGTAAATTTTAAAGCCATAAGTATGGCTAAAAAGTTCAGCAGTAAAATGGAATAATGTTTACCAATTAGTATCGTTTTTCTGTTTTTAATGAGGGGGATTACAAAAGCTGCCCCCATATTTCCATCATCAAGAAACTGATCCATCGGTGGATAAACTTAGATAGTCTGTATACTTACTTTCCAAGTGGGAATCAAATAAACATTTTAATAGGTTTAGGGGGAAATTTTTTTTGAATAAATCTGTGTGATCAATGTCAAATATTTGGTTGATTTTGTTCCCATTCTGGAAGTGGAGAAAAAAAAGTTTTAATTGCGACATTTTCCCCGTTCAGCCTGTATTACAAATAATATCTGAGGGAATGTATTCATGGACTTCAACGACTGAATTGTTCTAGCTCTTTTTTTCAAAGTCAGTTTCTGAATTAAGATTTGTTTCTTTTTGTGAAAATGTTTCAAAAGCAGAAGTTTTTAAGGATAACTTTCGCAGCTGAGGGTTTTCTTTGTTCATGGAGGGTACCTGCTTCTGGTAAGTTCCTAAAATTGACGCGTGTATTGGGACACCCAGAGCAAATTTGTAAGCTTTAGAATCTATGCTCTGCAGTTTCTTTAACAAGTGCGCTGGAGCGCTGAAAAAAACCTCCTGGCCAATCTCAGCCGTGAACGTACAAGGGAGGTAGCGAGAGATATTTTGCCTTTGTGTCCTGTCCCCAGTGCTGTCTGCTTATTACCTTCAAAAGTTAAGACTTTTTCTAGCTTTGTTTGTTATGTAGTCGATGTGGCAATTCAACGAAAGTTTTGAAGTGAGGTAGACGCCAAGAAATTTGACAATTTGTGTATAATTTTTTGATTGCACCATTAATCGTGAATTCAGGTAATTATTAGGGGCATAGCCTGAATTAAACAGCATGATTTTTGTTTTTTCCAATGATAATGTAAGTCCATTTTCTATCATAAAGTGTTGATTTTATTAAGCTCACGCTGATAAAACTTTCTTTGTATAGTTCAAAGCCTGACTGGAGTTCTACGTTTCATTGTCACTTCATCCACAAACAAATATCATCAGCAAACTGAGCTAAAATGGTATCTTTGGACAAGTCTTTCGAAGATCAGCTAAAAGGATGTTAAACAAAATTGAGAAATAACCGATCCTTGAGGTAGACCCATACTTAGCTGTCTGGGGGTTTTAATATGAATTTCCAAGCTTTACCTGTATAAACCTATTAGATAGAAAGCTGGCAATGTAATTGTACGTGTTACCTGTTTATGCCTATGTGTTTAAGTTTATAGAGAAGGGGAGTGTGCCAAACTTGATTGTAAGCTTTTCGGACATCAAAAAATGTCGCTAGTATATATTTTCGCCTTGCGAACTGCTGCTTTACTTGGGTTGTTAATTTAACGAGATGTTCAGTTGTAGATCTGCCTTTTCGAAATCCAGCTTGGTTGACAGGTGTTACTTTATATTTTTCGCAGCAATGAACTAGTCTATTTTAAAACAATCTTTTCCGCCTTAACATCCCACACATGCAAACTAATGGAATTATAATTCCATTAGTTTGCATGTGTGGATGTTAAGGCGATTGGACGATAGCTGTTTTATCTGCTCTGGGCTTTCCTTGTTTGTGTATTGGAATAATGATTGAGTGTTTCCAGACGAGAGGATATTACCATCAGACCAGCATTTCTGTAGAAGAAAACGAAGAAATTCTATAACATTATCTGGCAAGTGTTCCAGCATTTCATTTGAGATTCCGTCTAAACCAATGAATGCTTTCTTCTTAAGACTTGAAATACATTCTTTTACTTCGTACAATGTTATATCAGCATAATAAAGGGAAAAGATGCTCCCAGGATTCACCGAAAGGGGAGAGAATGATGAATCCATCGGTGCTCAACCAATCACGACTGCAAATCCCAAACGGACTATGAACATGGACCAAATGGAATATCCATGTTCTGTGGAAAGCGTTTCGCTACCACCCGTGGCATGAAGATCCACAGAACAAAGATGGGATGTGTGAAGACTCATCTAAATGAGCAGCAGCGCACTGCATCAGCAGATAAGACGTCGGAAGACCAAGGCCAGGATTTAAACCACAGTGCCAAGGACATCCACGCTGTTGGTTCGGATGAGGAATTTGCACAGGCCCTCGATGCCAGGCGCCTGAAACTCAATCTGCCACGAGCAAACGAAACTGAAGACTGGGAGAAACTGGATGCAAAAATCGTCCAAAGACTCGATGCACTGATAGGGGAAAGCACCCTGGAACACAAAGTAGCCACATATGGGGACATTGTGTATGCCACATGTAGAGACGCCTATGGAGTAAAACTACCCAAAGAGAAAACACCTCCAAAGAAATCCAGACGCCAAGAAAAGATGGACAAGATCAGAGTCCAAAAGAACAACCTCAAGAAGCAAATGAAGACCGCACTGCCAGCTGAAAAACAAGGCTTGGAAAAACTGTGGGAAGACCTGAAAGAAACACACAGCGCCCTCAACAAAGCGGAATCTGCGAGGAAGAGTGTCCAGGACGGGGAAATCGTGATGGTATTGCTTAAGTGCACTATTGATGTTTATTATCAGGTTAAACCCCGGGTTTTCCCTTTATCTACACGCATATGCACATCAGCACCCCCAAAACATTCATTCTCGGGGGATGGGGTTTCACCTTTCGTTTCTTCTAACACGACGGGGAAAAAAGAAATGCAATTTTATCTATTTATATTAAATTGAACAATAAAATCACACACAAAAAATAAGACTAAAAGATAATATTTAAATGGGGGGTTTAAAAAAATTTTGACTTCTTCCCGGGCCATTTTTAACACACAACCACGCTTTCAAAACCACAGTTCTTGAAAAAGGGCCCTTTTCCTTTTTCAGATGCTGAGGGTGACCCCTTGGTTACTGGCCCCCGGTTCAGGCGGGGGCTTCGGGGGTCGTTTGGATCCGACGTAATCTTCTTTTCTTCTTCTTCCCCCCCTCTGGGCAAATTCAGTTTGTCTGTCTTCACCCCCCTTGGGGCCAAACTTATTTCCTTCTTTCAGTTTTTTAACCCAAACTTAGCTGTCTCTTTTCTCCCGACCCGTTTCTTGACCCTTTCTCTGCCCCTTCATTTCTCTCCTCTCTCTCTCTCTTCCTAAAAACCTTCTTTTCTCTTCTCCGGGGTTTTTTCCCCCCACACTTTTGTTTCCCTTTTTATATGGGGAAAAAAAGGTTTCCCCCTTGGGATGCCTTTCCCCAGTGCTTCTCAAACCCCCTGTTCACAATACCCTGAATTCTCACCGCTACTTTCCCACAACAGCTTTTCCCACACCCTACCAAATTGATTAGCAAAAATCTTACCCCCATGGCCATCAAAAAAATTTCCGCCGATTCGGGGGTCATTTTTCACAGTAATTATTTAAGGAGGGTTACAACAACCCCACACGCATTCACCCACCCTGAAAATAAAAACACAGTGACCAGGCAATACCAAAACAAATCCAAGGCCCCGCTCTTCACTGCGTTTACAAAAAACCTCATCGACATTTACACTCATTTGGGGGCCCCGGGGGTGTGTGGTTAAAACCCCTTCCCCTTTCGCCAGGGCGGCCCGAACTTTTCCCCCTTTTGGTTTTTGTTTGTCATTGCCCATTCCCCCGTGTGCTGGGTAAGTCCCCTGTTAAATTTGGTCAATTTATTATTTTGTATCCTACAATCCCCCTTTGTTCCAAGCTCTAATGTTTTTGAGGGGTTTCCCGTTTAAAAAACCCCCCCCATCGAAGACAATGCCCCCATTGGAAAAAACACATTCAAGGGATGAAACTGCATAATTTTCCCATTTAAACCAGTCTAATATCGGCTTATAGCCTTTTTTAAACAAAAAACGCACGCAAGATTTGTTTTGCAAAAAAAAATTATAAAAAAAAAAAACAATAATACACACTATCAAAGAAAATATCAACATAAATCAAAATCTCCACCAGCTCAAAGTCTGTGGCCATATAACCATTTTTTGGGGAAATTCTTCCCCTTCTCTTCATAACGGGGCCTGAAAACCCCGCCCACGCATCCCGGACACTGCAAAAGAACCCCCCACCTGATTCGCCGACCATTTTTTTTGGCCAACTTTTGGTAAACATCTGACCCCCCTTTCTGGCACAACCTTCCCTCCCCCGCAGCATGTGCTCTTGTGTACAAAACGCCGACTCACCAAGGATGGGGCCGTATACTTGCGTCACTCCCTTTTTTGGGCCTTTTTCCGAATGGCCGAGGCTGACCCACATGTTTTTGGGAAATCACGCCGCCTGGGGTTTGTGGGCACAACGACTGTCTTTTTATCTTCCCCGAACGCGAATGAGAAAAAAGTTGGTACAAAGCCGTTTTTTAAACTCGCCCCGATTGTCCCTCCTTCAACCCCTTTCCCTGCCCTTGGGGCAAAACAAACAGTTTATGAGCGAGTATTTTGGCCCTTTTGTTCTGCTCGCAATGGGGGGGTTGGTCTTCGGGAACCCCCATTGCTTCTGGGTGTGTCCCGCCGGGGGCCTTTCTCCCCCTGATTTCTTTTCCCTGATTAAAACATTAAAGTCGGTTTTGGGTTTCCTCCCCCTTCTCCGGGGTTTCCGACCCCAATATAGGGCGGTTTGGAAACAGCCAACCCCCTGTAAAAACCCCAATAGAATGGGTATCAATCAACACCATCCCGTTTTGAATTCTGTATGTTCCATTTTTGTCTACACCCTGTGTTTTACGTAATTGTCCTTCAAAAGGGACCCCTTCACCATGCCCCCATCCCCCAGAGCTCTAATGACATTAATTTGTCACCTACTTCCCTTTGTGCAATCCATGTTATCGCCTGAATTGGGAAACAACAGCACAACCCGAAAAAAATAAACTGTCACTTGTTCATCTTTTCTACCTGCTCTTTCTTGGCTGTCTCATCGCTGTGCCTTCTGGATTTAAAAATTAACCCCTACCCAAATGCCCTTCTTTTTGCAAAAAAAACAGGTCGCTTTTTCCCCACGGGGCTTTTGGGTTTTCACCTTGTTTGCTCCTGACGCTGTGGCCTGGGGGTTTTACTGTGATCACTGCCGAGTCATGTTGGCTGCGCCCTCTGAATATTTTTCCACTTTCCTCTTGTTCTGGGAAATCACCCTGTTTCCCCGGTATGTCTCAGCTGTCTAAAGTCCCTCGTATTGTGGTTGACTTTTTTTAATGTGGTTTGTGGGGCCCCCGTCCCAAAAACCATAAATATTTTCCCTTTTTATACCGTGTCTTGAGGCTTCAAAATAGTTACCCCATAAGTTTACCCTTTGTTGAAAATGATCCATCTAACTCCGAACTGTGTGTATGTCCCCTTTCGTTTTTCCCCTCGCGAAACTTACGCCTAAAACCCTTTTTTTTCAAAAAAATACCTTTTTAAAACCCCGTTTACCCTTTTCAAAAACCTCTGATCACCTTTGGGGGGGTGGATATGTTTAACCCCCGACCGTCAACAAGGGAACGGTTTTTTGCCCCTCATTTGGGCCACCCCCTGCTGGCAAATGATTCAAACCGATGTATAGGATCTCGAATCTTTTTCTTCTCTAACAGTGGGATTTAGGTCTAGGTGGAACTTAGTCGGCCTAGAAACAGAAAAGGTTCGATTTCACTCGTTTTTTAGATTTTATTCTTTCCAACTCAATTTTTTTGGCTAAAAAACTTTGATTGCTTCTGCTCTCCCTTGCAGCGCACTTCTGCATCTGCTTTGCTCTGGCAGCTGCACTTTTCTGCATCCTTTAGCCCTCTTGCTTGCTCCGCTTGGGGGCTGCACTCTCCCTTGCTTTAGCCTTTGACCAGCAGTTTTAATTAAGTCTTCGGCCTTGGATCAGTTTCTTTTGACAGCGTCGAGTGTTCCTTTTCAAACTTCCTTTTTCACCCCTTTATCTCTTCATTTTTCTGCGATTTCAATGAATTACCGTTTTTCTCCTGTATATCCATTTCTTTCCCCAAACTTCTGTTCCCCAATGGGGTAAAAAATCTTTCACCCTTTTTTTTTTTTGATTGTTTTTCACACTAAAAAAAGTTCCCTTTTGACCCGGAAAAAAAGTAGTACACAGTTTATTACAAAAATTGAGTACACCAACCCTGGGGGTGTTTTTAACACAAAAAGGAGCCTTAAATTTTAAACCACAGCTTCTGTAGAGTTAAGTAGAAACCCCCGTTCTTATTTCTTGAAGCCCCTTTTTATAAACCCCCACACACAAGTAATACCCAAAACCCCAAAAATAAAAAATATTAGAAACTAATTATAATTGCCTTTATGGACGCTTGCCCAGTTCTCTATACCACTTTTTTCCCCCCTGAGACAATTTGGGCCCTGCAATCCCGGCCTCCCCCCTTTTTCCAGGACGGGGGAAATCGTGAGGGATTTCTTAAATGACTAATTGATGTATTTTTATCAGGCTTAAAACACCAAGGTTTTCTCTGCATCATAACAATGCCACTCTGAGCACCAAACATTCATTCTCTGGGGGAATGGGGGTTACGCATTTGTTTCTCTCCTAAACGACGAAACAAAAATGCAATTTCATGCTAATAATTAATCAGAACAATCAAATCACACACAATGAAATATAGAACATAAAAATCAATATTTTCCCAATCCCCGGTTATAATAAAATGCTTTTAACCTGGCCCGGTTTTCACACACAAAAACCCGCTTTCAAACACCCCAATTCTTAAAAAGCTCTTCACTTTCTTCAGCAGCTTGTGGTGAGCCCTTGGTTGCTGGTCCCGCTTCAGGACTGGGTTTGGGTGTCTCTGGGGATCTCGAGTCGAAACCCTTCTTCTTCGTCTTTTCACCCCCTTGGGTTCAATTTGTTTTTCGTCTTCACCCCCCTGGGTTCAAAATTGTTTCTTCTTCCCGCTTGTCTTTAACCCCAAGGGCTTAGCTGTTTTTCTATCCCAACCCCCTTTTGCCCCCTTTTTTCCCCTAACCCCTTTCCCCCTCTCTCTCTCTCCTACCTTTCTTCTCTCCCCCCTGGTGTTTTTCTCCCACCGTTGCTCCCTCTTTATATAGGGAGGGAAACAAAGGGTTCCCCTTTGGGGCCCTGTTTTCCCCCTTTGTTCTAAACCCCCATTCACAAGTTCCCCGAAATTTTTCCACTCGCAATTTCCCCAACATCGCATTTACACCACCCCCACTAATGATTAGCAAAAAAACCTTGCCCCAAAGGACATCGAAAAAACCCCCCGATTCGGTGGTCATTAACACGTAAATTTTCTTAAGGAGGGTTACTACAACCTCCACACGCTTCAGCCACCCTAAATAACAACACATGACCACGGAATACCTCAACAAATCCAAGGCCCCCTTTTACGACGTTTCACAAAAACTCCGACCGAGCATTTAGCATATTGGGGCCCCCAGGGGTATGGTTTCAAAAACCTTTCCCCCTTTCCCCCTGGGGGGTCCCAAATCTCTCCCAGGTGTTGTTTGTATTGACCCCTTGGGCCCTGTCGGGGGGTAACGTACCCCGGTTAATTGGTCAAAATTTCTTTTTGTATACCACTAAATGTCCCCTTTTTCTCCCAAAGGTTTAATGCCTTTTGTGAGAGGGTTTCACTCCTTTTCAAAGAGGAAGAGCAAAAAGGAAGAAGACACAAGAGGCCCTTTTCAAGGGGCCCTTCCATTTGCCAAACACTGTTTTTGGGAGCCAAAAAACGGGACCCCAAATTGGACAAAATTCTTGAGCAATCTGAGGGGGAAAAATACTCTATCAAGAGCAAAACACACGACATTCAAGGGTTTGGGATGGGCCCAACCAACCCCAGGGAAAATTCAATGGGAAGCCTCCCAAATTGGGGGAAATCAAAAAGGTGGTCGACAAAGCCCCGGCCCAAAACATCGCCGGGCCAAAAGAATACCCACCTTTACAAGAAATGTCCCAAGGTGCTGGAGTGGCTCCACAGGCTGCTGCGATCGGCTTGGAGAAACCAGAAGATCAGCGGCCAGTGGATGACGGCAGATGGTGTGTACATCCCCAAAGAGCAAAACTCAAGTGACATCAGCCAGTTTCAGGCCAATATCACTACTGAACGTCGAAGGGAAAATCTTCTTCTCTGTCATGGCAGTAAGGCTGACCAAGTACCTGATGGAAAAACAAGTACTTGGATGTGTCAGTCCAGAAAGGTGGCATCCCAGGCGTGGCTGGCTGTGTAGAACACGCCACAATGATCTGGGACGCAATCCAAAAAGCAAAAAACAGAAAAGAGAGACCTGGACGTAGTGTGGCTTGATCTGGCAAACGCATATGGATCTGTGCCCCATGAGATGATACAGTTGGCGCTTGAGATGTACCATGTGCCAAAGAACATCTGCGACATGCTCAAGAAGTACTTCAATGGCTTCTCAATGCGGTTCTCTACACAAGGAGTATACAACTGATTGGATCAACTTGGAAGTGGGCATTGCAATGGGCTGTGCAATTTCCCCGATACTGTTCGTGCTGGCAATGGAACTCATTTGAAAGCAGCAACAAACAACGCGAGACAAACAGACCTTGGCGATGGATTCAAGATGCCTCCTCTCAAGGCCTTCATGGATGACACTACAGTGATTTCATCCAGAGAAGACGAGACACGTCATGTGCTGGAGAGGCTGGACGACATAATTGCCTCATCCAGAATGAAGTTCAAGCCAAAGAAATCATGGAGTCTCTCACTGAGGAAAGGAAAAGTGGCCGAATCTTTGGTCTGCAGTGTTGCCAACCAGGCATTCCAACAGTCACAGAAGAACCAGTCAAGAGCCTTGGAAGATGGTATGATGATACGCTGAAAGACACAAAAAGAGCAAAAGAAACCAAGCAGATGGCGGAAGAAGGCTTGGAGAACCATTGACCAGTGTGGGCTCCCTGGCAAATACAAGGTCTGGTGTCTGCAGTTCATGATGATACCAAAGCTCCTATGGCCTCTGATGATATACGACATCTGCACCAGCACAGTGGAGGCAATGGAAGCCAAAATCAACAAGTTCACAAGGAAATGGCTTGGTGTCCCACCCTGTCTGACTGACATCGCGCTGTACTGTCGCCAAGCAAAGCTCAAACTACCACTGAAATCCATCCTGGAGGAATACAAAGCAGGGAAGATCAAGACTTCAAAGCATGCTGGAGGACTCAGGAGAAAAGGTGGTAGAAGCAATCAAGCCCCAGCTGAAGACAGGCAGAAAATGGAAAGTTCAAGAGGCGATGGATTCTGCAAAAGAAAGTCTCAAGATCAGAGAAATAACAGGACACACACAGACCAACAGACAAGGACTGGGGGTGACCAAAACTGAATGGTGGTCAAAGGCCAAAGGAAAAGCCAAAAGAGACATGCTGATTCAGGAGATGAGAAAAGAAGAAGACCAAAAAAGACTCCAAAAAGCAGTCCAGCAGAGCCAGCAAGGGCAATGGACAACGTGGGAGAATGCACTCCAAAGAAGTCTAACTTAGAATGACATTTGGCACATGGCCCCTCTCAGGATCAGCTTCATTCTCAGATCTGCATATGACCTTCTGCCCTCAAATGCAAACCTGGTGAAGTGGGGGAAAACAGACGATCCTGCATGCCCCCTCTGCCATGATAAACAAACAGTGGAGCATGTTCTAAGCTCATGTAAAGTAGCCCTGCTCAAGGAAGGTACACATGGAGGCACAACCAAGTGCTCAAAGAAATTGTACAAGTAGTCTGGGCTAGTACCAACACCACAAAGGGAGAATCCGGACTCCAAAAGCACCCGCAACATTCTTCACGGGCAGGAGGCAGCAAATCATGGCCAAGAACAACAGTGCCACTCGAAACATGCAGGCAGAGTCTGCTGGATGGGGCAGATGACTGGGGTGCACTGCAGACCTCCAAATGAGAGTCACCAGGTCATCAGAAGGTGCTGAACCAGACTAGTATCACTCTAGTCACAAGCACTGATCAAATTACAAGATGCAACGTATGCTGACTGGCAAACAGCCTGAGGAGAGAAGGCTATCAGGTCAAAGTCCTCACTGCGAAATTGGTGCTAGGGGATTTGTAGGTAGGAAGTCTGCATACCGGCCTCAATGAAACAGCTCTCCGTTGCAGGGAAGGAAAAAACCGAGCCCTGAAAGCAATGGAAGAAGCGCAGAGGAGGTTCAAGCTGGATCTGGTCAATGGAGGAACAAAGATGAACTTATAATGCTTAATTCCTACAAATATCAGGTGTCCTAGTGGCCTCAGTGGTTAAAGCGCGAGTCATTAATACTCCAATGAGCATGTCCAGTGGGTAATGGTTCGTATCCCCAGCACATTGGCTCGTCCCAAGATGGGGAAAAAAAAGGGGGCGGCAGCAGAGGGACATCAGGAGTCATGAACGGGTGGGGCCAAACCCCCCTAGAGTGTCAGGTTAAAAATTAGGGCCGAAACACTTGCTTGAAGGGGGCTTCTCTTATGAGGACTCTGCTGCCACGCTCTCTCGTGTTTCTTTCTACTAGCTCTCAGTGGTCTCTTTCACCAATGACCCGTTTTTTCTTTAATGAGTTTTTTTAATTCTCACAATTATTTTGGGGAAACGCCCCGATACACTTGTCAAGGCCACATGATTATCTTCCTTTTTAGTTGTGGCATGGGGAAATGGATTCATATCCACTAAACTATATGTGATGGAGCGTCACATGCCTTGATGTGAGGCTACGTCCACATGACACCCCCATCCGGGGGTAAAAAAAATTTTTCTCCTAATAAGGGCGATCACGGCTGCTCCCACTCTTGAACGTAACCGCTCATGTAGCGAGAAGCGGTGGGGCTCACCGGAAGGGGAAAAGGACAAATAGGGAATCAAACAAACAACAAAAAACACTAGCAAAATCAGAGTCAGAAATAAGAGAGAAGTTCTCACTGCACTGAAAATAAATTCACTCACACACACAAACAGAAAAGTAAACAAATGCGAATATTATACTTAATAATTTCACGACTTCTTTTTCTTTTTTCTTTTCCTTCCCTCAAAAACCTTGAGGGTACAAATTCAAAATTTTTTTTTCAGGCCCCGAGGGTAAAAATTCAAATTCTTTCCTCTGGGGTTTTACAATCAAAATTGTTTTTCCAGACCCCTAGGGCATCAAATGAGATCTTTCTTTTTTTTTTTCCAGGGGAAAACAACGGCAGTCTGACGTCGGGTTCACACTGTCACACTGTCACTTTTGCACACATGCATTCATGACAGCAATTTACTCCTATACGCACACGCAATCTTTCCAATCAAACCAAAAGGGCACTACCGAATGTTTTTTTCTTCTCCCCCTTCCTTTGGGAAAAACACTTTACTAAATACATCATAACAGATTTATAAACAGATTTTATACATGTTATCTCTTTTACACTGAGAGATAAATTACTAATTCATCAAGATTCTATAAAGTCATGGCCCTTTATTACATTAGCAAAATCCAGACCAGGAGAATAAATCATTCCTGCCATCATGGATGCCATGCCTGCTTCTGAGATAAGATGCTCCATTAAGTCATGATTCCCTTGTCTCTCTCAGACAATCGTAATCGCACATTGAATTCTCCCGTCACTGGAGAGATACGAGTTCCCGACTCCTCTCATTGACTTCTCCTGTCAGCATGGAGAGATGATGAGTTCATCTCTCTCCCTGGGAGTCTTTAATTGCTGGGCTGAACTACCGCGTGTGTTCCCCACACAATGGGACATCTTTAACCACCTCACGGGGAGAGAATGTAAATAGTTCCTTCACGGGACCACCATGTTTTATTTTGCCGGAAAACCCCTTTTCACATACATATCACGTCCTTCTATATCAGTTTTGGCCAAAATTTGCACCTATTTTCTAAAAACATTACACGCAAAACCGCCAAAATTTAGTAATCAGTACATTAAAATGGGGGCTTACGTGCATGATAAGATATGGTGATCGTGAACGAAGATATTTACATTCTCTCAGGGATATAAAATTTAAGAGGTTTACAGTAACTCTTCATACTGCTAGCCTATTAACGTTCGCGGGAACTGAGCCTTACTACTTTCTAATTTGCACTTTACCTCAAGCACTATTAATAAATCTGAAAATCAACTAGCTAGAATCGTCTTGATTAGCTATTTTTTACATCCAATGAATATATAGACCCCTCTCTTAATTTCTTAAATTGGCTGTTTCCGTTCAAAACTAATAAACTGATAATCGCAAAACCAATGCCTTAATGGACGGCAGTGCTCGTTAGAACTGTAGATGGATAGCGTTTAAACAAATTAGCATGTGTTTTTAACTGTTGTAAATGGACTTACAAAATTGGGTTTACGAGAAAATCAGAAGGTTTATTACTTAAAATTGATAGGCATCTTCTCTTGTACTAAAGTTATAAGATCTGTCACTATTGTGGGTAGCAAGATTTTAGCTAGGCCTTTAGGAAAAGTGTACTCTTTCTTTCTTCTTGTGAGAAAATGTATAGTAATTCTAGGTTTGCTTCGTTAATTTTTAACAATATGCCCAAATTCGTTAAGTAGTACTTCTTTTTAAAGAACAAAAGTTGTATTAACATCAGGTATTTGCACATGAGGTATAATCTTGTTGTTTGTTATTAACATTAATCCAGTTTATTTTGAGCGTTTTAGATATGTTAGCCCACTATTAACTTTAAAGCCAAAATTTTCGGGCCCCCAATCCTACAAATCCGCCTCCAATTAACATGGGATACGTTAGAAACCACGCTCGTTCTAGCTTGGTTATATTGATGTACATCTTTTTTTATAACTATTTTAAAAACTATTAAAAATGGAACCTTTTAACTATAACGAAAGTGCTACTTACGAGGTAGGAGGTTTTATAACCTCAAAATCTTTGGACTTCAGCAATTTATCCAATTGCAGTAGTGGATCATACGGCTTCAAAGTTAGGACTTGTAAATCCGCTAACTTATATTTAAATCCTTCCAATAAAGGAGTGACAGAGTGCCATCAGCATGGTCAACCCCACCCTATGGCTTTTTTTCAGAATCAGTTAAATTTGCATTTACTGCGCAATACTGGCTGCGGTGTTCATATGCAAACCATTTAAACCCCCAATCTTTTAGTAAGGTCAGTATATAACTTTCAGTTTATTACCAGTTAACTGACGAATACTAACTGTACTACAAGTGCCCTATCCTAACGACAACGCGTTAATCCATTTAACAGCCCAATGGACACTTATGCATATGAAAGAATTGCAACGATTTAACATTAATCCCCTTCAACGATTTTAAACAAAGTTAGACGTAATCGTGGGATGGGGCACATTGTATTTGTGGGGTGCAAAAAAGAGAATATAAATTATGACTACTGCTGGCCCACCTCTTTTCAACCAGACAAACAAGTTCGATTAGGGTCAATTGAACAAAAACGCCTAATGCTTGGACAACAATTATCTTAGATATAAAGTAAAGACCTAACAATGCCAGGAGTGCAAAAGGCTCAATGACTCCATACGTACATACGTTTGGTGCTATTAGGAGCACAAGCACAGAACTAAGTCTCGACATAGTGGATCAATCTAACCGGTTGATGCTAGAAAACAATTTCTAGCAATTAGAAGATGCTATTAACTTGCTGTTTGATTTGCTGCAGCATACAAAGGTATCAAGGGACGTTCTTGCAATGATAGGTCAAAGGTTGACTTTGTTGTAGGCCATGGATTATACATGCTACCCTCTGACATTAGACTACAGTTGGCATGATACAGAATTATAACAATGAAATCCTCATTGCTGGAGACGACCAAAACTTTAAGGGCAAATCAAGCTTTAAACAACAAGGCCTGCTCGAGCCATTTTAAAAAAAGTACCTAGCCTTGGAAAAAAAGCGATCAGTTATAAGCCCCCACAGCAGAAGCAATCAAGAACCCGAAAGACACGCTGTTGATCTGCCTCCACTGACAGTTATATAGCGAAAAGACGGCCCTTCGTTGTATTTTTAACTTTTACTGTGATTAGCCATACTTTATTTCACTAATATTAATCAGCAGCTAGCACTACTAACGTCACCAGATGGTACAGCCATATACCCCCAGGACAATTTGCCTTTAGTAGACATAACCCAACTAAACAACCACTGATATTATGCCAGCGCAGAGCATCAAGCGCTTTGGCAGCTAACTTTTTTAATACCGTGTGCTAGGATGATGAAGTGTTTTCTAATCCAACTTTTACCAGGTGAGGTGTTGGAAGGAGCCACTGGCCTGTTGGGCACCCACCTGTTTAAAGATACAAACGAGTGTAGAGATAGCAAACCCAACGGCTGTTAATATTCTAAACTGTTGTAATCCTGTTCCATGATACAGAGTCCTTATCTTTCTGCCAGCGCAGTGTTGTTATAAAGTTTTCATGTTTATAGTTTCTCTTATTCTGCGTGTTGTGTGATGCTGAGCTTGCGTACTGTAGTAGACAGCACCTTCTAACCTTGCTTTCCCTTAGCAACCTTAAATCCTGTATTTTCTGCTGTATTCTAGCCTTTTCTTTCGCCCTAATTGTTATCGTCTGTATCAGCAGTTTATTTTTTTCTTCTTCTTTCTCTTAATCCAGCTCACCAAGTTTTGCCAAAATTGTTTGTTGTTCACCCTTTATTGTCCGTTAGAGCAGCATTTAAGCCTAGGATTTCACGAATGGGCAATGGAGAATCGTCAATTGTTTTTAACTGTGTCTCCTGCATTAATCTCGTTTCAATTTCATGCTATCAGTTCTTCTGCTCTTCTAATTGAATTCATCTGTTTTTTTAATTTGCATCATGCTGCTTCTTGTCTTAATCCAGAAGAGGTATGTTTTGTATTCTGATTGTGTTTGCAGCCTCGCTCCATGTTCTGGTAAACGACTACTATGCTTCGCTCCCTAGCTCTAAAAGGTTTAATTGCTTCTGCCTTAGCATTAGGGAGTTTTCGCCCTATTGTGCTTAGTTTTAAAAACTTGTTTTGGGTTTGCGTTGAAGTAGCTTTTACATGGCCCCTGCACCCAGTTCTTTATACAAATGTCCACCATCTTCCTCAAAATCGTTAGGAGCAAGCATGCCTGGTTAGCTCTCGCCCTTGCGTCTATAGAATGATTGAATGCGCGGTTGCAATAGTTCTTGACGTTGTGTTGGAGTAAAGACCGCTCCTTAAGCTCTTCTTGAATGAAGGGTAGTTCTGTTTCATCTTCTTTTTTCAAATAGGGAATTAATCGCTTGTCAAAATCTTCATCCATATTTTTTATTTTATATTCTTTTTTGTTTATAAAAAATGAAACTCATATGGTTGTGACTCGATCCTACAGAAAGAGAAGGTACCCATGGCGTAGAAGGGTATAAGCAGAACTGTAATTTGAGTAATTACCCATCAACAGTTCCGCCCTGGACAAACTTTAATAAGTTTATGTTCCTGATCTTGGCGCTGGCGATGTTTATAAATGCCAGGCACTGCTAAACTATCATTCAAAATAGATATTAATCGAAGATCTTAATGCTACTGTTGTTTGCTTAATTTAGGGCAGGGCAATTGTTAAACATATGGCAATCAAACAGGAGGGCAGAGAAGTCTTTGTACTAAGCGAGGCAGACATTTTTGCCCTCTATTCGGACTATGGTGCTAAAAAAGAAAGAAAAGAGAAAGTTTATCAGGGAATACAAAGCCCAACGCCTCAGGCACAGGCTAAAGCGGTGGAGGCAAAGAATGATGTTACAGATGAGGCAGTAGCAGAAGCATTGGCAACAAGATTTGCTTCCTCTAGATTTTGAGCTGTTAATGACGGAATATTGCATATGAAAAGGTGCACTAAAGAATACTTACTTATGAACTGACATTTAATCCTAGCGATTCTGTTGTTCTGTCTGATGACCCTTTAGCTAAAATGTACAAGTCGAGACATTTCTCTTGAGTTTGATGTGGGTACTAACCCCGATCTGGCAAGAACAATTTTAACCCAGTATAAAATTTATAAGTTAATTTATTATGAAAGAGTTCTGCACTCTCCACTACAGAAATAGAAAACAAGAAGACACTCTTGGAACATACATCAAAATCATCTCTGACGTCTTTAAAAGGAATTTTGTTTTGTTTAATGAAGGAACAAACTGCTTTTAGAGAGGAATCGAGGTTTTATAATCCAAAATGTTTCAGAAGGTTGGAAGTGCAATAAATGGTAAAAGTCTGATCAGTTGGTATTTCGGGTCGCGGACTTTACCTCACCAACTTTGATGAATAAGAAGTTGTTCGCTGGAGGTAGGCATAGAGATCCTGCAGTTGATCGCGTATGTAAAATTCGCCTTTTAGATGTAAGACTCTAAGACTACTTTATAACCAAAGATGGGCTGTGCTGGATTTTTAGATCTACATTTGACAACAAGATTGTTTGGAAGTGGAGAAAGGGTTAGGGCAAGAGGTTATAGAAAATAAATATTCACAAAGAGAATGCAGACGGTAACGACCAATAAAAATGCATGGTGTTTATGGTTTGTGATGCTTCAGGTTAAACATTGAAGATAAACGGGTAAAAGGACGTGGTTATTAAAATGTAGAAGAAATATTCTATTAAAAAAGATGGATAGTTTGGAAGTTTCTGCCTAAAGATCCGCACTGTTTCTCTTATCTGAGGATTACTGGGTGTGGGAAATCTGTCGTCATCATCAAAAAACACCCCAAAAAAACTTGATTTGTTACAAACAATATACGTTCTTTTATGAGTACATTGTTATAGTCTGCACAACATTAAGCACATCAAGTTTACCAAAGAAAGTGAAGTTTATTTGGAGACAGACGAGAATATTTTGTTGATCCTAGCGACAAAACTGAGCGGACTGTTTAGAACATTACTGCAGACTATTTGAGGAACTGACACACTGTTTATTATTGACTGTTCGGTGATCGAGAACATTGTTAAAAAAGAAAGCTCTGTCAAAGTTGCCTTTAGTGGCCGTCCACGCCTTTAGTTTCTGTGTGGTCTTTAACTCAAAAATACAATGCTGTCTTAATACAGACTTGATCGCAGTTAAAATCGGTGTTGTATTATTTTACAAGGAAAAGATAAGTTTTGAAGGATTGTTTAACGTGAAAATTATTAATAAGGGACAAAGTGAGCTAAAAAAAAAAAAAGAGCAGTTAGGAAAAATCTAAGCACCGCTAAGCTATGCTTGCAGACTGACCCCCAGTTCTATACGTTTGTTTATTTTAATTTTATATTAAAAAGAATGTCTGCGAGCCTGAATCAAAGCGCAGCTTAGCTCCTAAATGCACTGCAGTTAGAGCTAAAAGAGGACCTAGCAGACACAACTTGAGTTTGATCTAATAGGAGTGCCAGGAAATGGTTTATGGATTTGAATACACAGTGATGGGGTTTACAACGAAATAAATTGAGTCAAAAAACGACAGCAATATCCTACCCTAGAATAGATTAAGAAAATTTATGGACAAACGATTTGGCCAAACACGAATTACAAACTTCATAAAGAGAGGAATGCGGGGCGTTGCTTCTGAAATTGCTTGGATATTTAAGTTGGAACTACGAAGCCTAATGTTTACTTTGATAAGAAAAACAATTTTAGAAAAGCCTTAAATGCAGGACCCATTCTTTGTTAGCATGGTTCCAGAAACACAACAGAAAAAAAAACAGATTGAAATAATAGGCAGGGTTCTGATATATGCTACAGAGAACAAGGTCCTTAGCTGAAGTGGGGATTGCACGTTGGCTTAGAATTTACCCAACGTACTGTCACTACTAGGCAAATGACGATGATTTTTATTATTTATTACTCGAGGGAGGGGCGATCCTGTTGCCAGAAACATACGGCTTTCGAGGTATACAAATAAAAGGCTTGAAAACTTAGATGCCTTTAAGTTTTTTCGTTATTGCAAGTACTAAAAACGGAGATGAAATAAAACCACCTTGTATCATCTGACAAGGTTGCTGTGGTGGTTGACAAAGACACTAACGTACTCGACTTTATTTTCATTAAGTATGTTGATTTTATTGCGTTTTACTCTGTTGATGAAGTGCTGCCAGCAGAAACCCCCCAAGAAGAAGATTGATAAGACTAATTTTAAAAATAATTTATTTAAAAAATGGTAGGTTCAACAGTTTAGGTTAGAGCAACTTACTGAACTTCAAAATGGAAAATAGATAGTGGACTTGGCTAAGTATTGGGCTACAGAAAGAAATATGCTAAGCTTTAAATACTCTTTCTTATGTAATTACTGGTCCTCAGCTGTAGCTAGCGTAAGTGCGGGTCTAGTGTATGTTGCTCTTTTAGCTTACTGGGGGCTGGGGGCGCCAGTCTCTTTAGCATTAGGGGGCCTTGGGTTAGTTTTGGGCGCTGATGTCTATGATTATAAGTTGCTGTTTAAAAAAACATTAACTCTAAATTACAAAGCACACTGTATTGTTTGCCTAGCTCAGCATAACTTTGTTCATTAAGATTAAGAATAAGCAAATCATTACAGGATGAATACATTACAGACGAAGAATTTCAGAAGCTTATGGCTGATGTAAGTGTCATGACCGACCCTGGAGGTCTGCCCTGACAGGAATCGGTTTGATGGGAGTGAAGGGATTGTGACTGACCTCACAGCTCGCAGGAGACACACAAGAAAGATACGATACAACACCATTTTTTCACATCAACACACGCAATCACAAATAAATATTTCAACGCACGCACCATGCAATTCACAATCAAGCTTTCTAACACGCACAAAACATGCACAATCCAATCAAGCATCTCTCAATACACGGACAATACACAATCTAATCTTATAAATGATTCCAGCACCCATCCCTTTCCCTGTCATGCAGTGCCCTCACCACTCCTGCCTCTCCAAAGTCCACTGGGAACCACCTGTCGCACTAGGTGCCCCAAACCGGGTCGTTCTTGAAGAGAGTTGTTCAAGGCCGACACCACTTGACACGCACAAACAGGGACGTGGAGAGAACGTCTCGGGGGACGGGGCGTTGTTGCTGGAGGTCCTAGACGGGGTATCAGGACGTCCTGCAAGTCCACGGGCTTTTCCACCGTACGTGGCCTCAACAGAAGCGTGGTCCCCACCAGTGCGTGGCCCCAACATGCGGTTACCAACAGTGCGTGGTCCAACCACAGTGTCTGCGTTACCAACCAGTGGGCGGTCCCAACAGTGCGTGGACCACAAACCAGTGCGTGCTCGGGTGAAGCTCGGGAGGAGGGAAAAGTGTAACTGGAGAAATTAGAAAGACGGGTACTGGAACCCCGCAGTCGTACAGTCTGACACATGCTGTTTAAACCCTAACAGCCACTCGCATGAGGGCGAGGGAGGTCTACTAATGTACCAACAATATCAGCTCACAAGACTGAGCATAACGCAGCAAAACAAACCAAATCAGGAATGTTGTTAAAGTTTCTCATACGAAGCAGGTAAGAACTGCATCAATAACAGGCTATAAAAACAAATATGATTTATTTCATCCTTTCTCATCGCGTTTAAACATTTTTACTTTCTAGGAAATGTAACTAAAGAGCAACACATGGCTATACTCTGCACACCTTTCCAAAATAATAATAAATCACTAGGCACAATTCTAACATTTTATGTAAATATCAAAATACCACAAAATTCCAACCCGGCATCCACAACGATAATCATGCTTCGTAGCCTGCGAAACATCAATGTTCTCATGTCACACAAACTACGGATTTTTTTTCCCCTTCTTTTTTAACCCTTGTGTGGGGGGATACCCCACAGGGCCGAAGGAATAAGAGCCCGGCGAATGTGACACCAGGGGCGGACGAGCGAGACCAAGCAAGTACCAACCCTGAATCCACCAGATTCTCCACATCCCCACCGACTTACGCATCACCTGATGCATAAAAAAAAGAGAAAGAATTTGGATATAATTAGAATGGCCAGGTTAAAGATAGAATAACGAAAAGTTGGGTCCTCAAAACATTATCCTTTTTAATTTGAAAACAAAAGGAAATTGCGCAAGAAGGAAGATGAACGGCTCTACAACAAAAAACCAAAAAAACAAACCACGAAACTGATGCTTACCAGCTACCGTGGGTGTGACCAAGTGGCGGGTTCAAACGACTCTCTCTGCCCTCTGTCCAGTCGAGGAGAACAGCAGCGCAGATGCACGGAGAAAGAGATGATGTGAGGTCTCCCTCTACAGGCCGATTGTAGGAAATGAAAGTACCGACTGTTCCTTCGAACGATAGGTGAAGAACCAGGACCGGAGCAGGCGCTCCCCAGAGGACATCTTCGCCTCGAGTGAAGAGAATAACATGACTAAGCGATGGCGGCACATGCCACGCTACGTTACGGTGAGAATTACTCAGCCTAAGAGGAAAACCTGCACGTGCGGCAGGTGAAAGAAGGTGATGAGGCCGATAGAAGACAGACAGTACAAGAAAAAAGATTACCAGCCACGTGAACCTGCCAGGATGAATTGCACGGTGCAGTAGATTTAGAGGGAGAGTGAGAGAAAGTAACTAATGAGCTATAACCACACTAAAGGGTGCAACCACACCACAAGCCACATTAAGGGACGGATATACGACAACAACGGACGACATTAAATAAATTGAATAATTTACTACCCTAGATGGGCCAATCGTCTTAGGCCTCGTAACAAACCCGGGACAGTATGGATTATGGTCGACCAATTTGACTTCAAAAAGGAGTGGAGAAAGGGTCGTTTACTTCACAACAGATAGACACTGATGCATTATACACGACATTGAAAAATCTAAACTTGATCCGTTAAACCCAAATAGGCATAAAAATTTGAAGTTTTAAACTTAAAATAAGGTTTAGTAAAAAGTAAATTACTATTTTTTTTTGTTAATCACTGTGGTTGGCTGGACAACTTGCGAGCTCTTCACGAAAACAATCGATCTATTAGGGGCAGGCTTTGTAGAAGAGAGAGAGTCTCTCTAAATAAATCTAGGGGAGGGTTATTTTCTTAAAGTATTTCAACTTCATAAACGTCTACGCTCCATATGGGGTCTGTGGCTCTAATTCTAACATCGCCCTCTGCCTCTCCAGGCATACAAGTATCTTACTTTTAGTCCAAACGGCAAAGTTTTTTGAGTCCCCTGAACATCTTCAGTAAGCTAATTTTTTTAAAATTTGATTGCGTTTACTGGCTTAAGGCCTGTTGCTTTAAATTCTTCATTGTTCATGGCGCGTAAGACTGCTGGCAATCTCCTAACCCATTTTGTGTTGCGTTCTCTGTACTTCGTAGTGTCCATAATTTCTCTGTGATATGATAGGTAAACAGGCGTCAGCTAGATTCTTATTGAAAGTTTCTACTAGGGCTTGGGATCGATGGTTGCCTGGGATCCCTCTCTTAACTGTAACATTATGTTTTAAAAACAGCTGGTTTACAGAAACTTTAAACTCTTTTCCATCATCAACTTGAATCATCCTTGGATACTTTAATGGACCTCGCATGTATATTTGTTGTAAAGCCACAGCCACAGCAGTTGAGCTTTTAATCCGTTAAAGGCTCAGCGTCTTTATACCTTGAAGCCATGTCAACAACTGTTAGAGCATACTTAAATTTTTTCTTCTAATTTTATCATGTGGAAGATACAGCAAGTCCATCTGGTGGGTGTCATTTGGAACTGAATTAACAAATCTAGGCCTTATTATTCTTTTTGGGGCGGGCAGATATATATTGCCAAATTGCCTGTTTTGAAAGCCAGTCTTTCGCATCTGATTCAGACACTCTAGCAGCTTTACTTAGTTTTTCAATAGCAGTCTTTCGTTTCCAATACCCTTTAGAAGAATAATATATTTTGTACTTCGTATTGTCCATATTTTAAATGCATTTTATTTTACACAAGAAAGCGAGCAACAAGATAGACTGAGGTCATGGCCAACTATAATAAAGCCTATCTCTGCAGTCTTCTGTTCCTCAGATGGTTCATAAAAGTCAGACAGTTCTGGCGGCAGCGATGTTAGAAACTTCATTCCTGTCACTAAGAAATACTCATTCATTGCGTCATCAACGTCTGTAACTGTAGCTCTGCATGACCCTGTTCTCTTAACTTTTTATTAATAAAGTCTAAGTGAGCAATTCGTATTTTCTCGTAAGCGTCTCTTGCCTTAGCTAAATCTTCTATTGCCTTGTTATGACGTTCTCTCTCTTCATTGGACCGCAATTTACTAAACATATAATTGCTTCCAGAGAAGGCTAAAGCATTAACAATAGCTCCTCCCACCATTAGAACCAATCCAGACATCTTTTATAAATCAATATTGATAATCTTTCTATGTATTAATATTTTCTGGGATAATCCCCTGTGTAACAAGAAAGTCTTTTGACGCAATACCTGCATAATTACAGCTATAACCTTAACAACGTCCTCAATGTCTAACCTTCCTAAATCCGCCGCTTCATTTTAAACATGTTTTTTGCTAACACGCTATAGCCTATACTAAGGCCGCTAAATTACGCAGAAGGTAAATCGTATTGATAATCTTTATTCACATCATTTTTTTTTATTAACTAAAAAAATAATTAAAATAACATAATACGAAAGACTGTCTATGTGCTTTTTAATCAGATAATCTTTTGTTGTTAAAGCATAAAAATAAAGTTGCAACTAGTTTTGGCGAATCTTCTATCTTTCCCATGTTGGGCGTTTTATTCCTAACAAACATTCTGCAAGGGTTGAATTAAACTATAAACACCAACGATAGGCACTGCATAATTAACCAGCGTTAAAACTCATGGTTTAAAAGTATTATATTATTTTTATTGTTTTAAAAATGGATTGTGACGAACTATTAAAGTGTGAGGAGCAAGCAGACTACTCCGTAGGCTACTCAGCAGACCACTGCCATTAAGAAAGATTATACTCTCTAGCTGCGTGTGGAAAAACTAAACAGTATTTAGGCACTAACTAAGTGTTGAACAAATCCAACAACTGTCTACTTCAGACGTTGAGAAGTACTACGCTAGGTACGAAGCACAGGTAGGGTCAAAAATGGTTAGATCAGTGGGTCAGACAATGATTAGCCTATTTGCTAAGTAGTAAGTAAGATGGCGCCGGTTGATTCAGAGAAGATTTAAAATGACTTATCACAAGATCCGGTTTTAAACAAGTCACTAGAAATCTTGCATGTGACATGTATTACAGATTTGGAACGATGTTATGCCCATTCATCATGGGATTAATTACTTTTAATCATATTAATTTTGATCATATTAAATTTAATCGCAATAAAAAAAAATGAGCGAGAAGACGCCGCAGGACAGTTCACAGGAGCAGAATGTACCACAAGTGAGCCCACAAGGAATGTACCACAAGTGAATGTATCCCAAGTGAGTAATGTTACTAAGTCTAAAAGTCCTGGATGTGTTGAGCTGGGCGTAAACTACCGAATGGAACAGACTGCAAAAAGCAAACCAATCAGCAAAACAAAAATTGTTAGATAGTAATACAACATCTCCACCAACAACAGCACAATTAACAACAACACAATTTAAAAACAACACAATCACAAACAAACCAAATTATCATTTTGTAAGGGACGCTTTTTTGGGGGTT
>JAFLJL010011209.1:0-12854 GCA_018398815.1 Conus ventricosus
AGGAACACTGTTGTGATGTAAATAATACAAGTTAAACATTTTGAAGCGTAACTTATTTTCAGCTACATTCACAGACAAATTTCAAATATATTCAAAGGTATTCTATTCTCAAGTATGGTAAAGTCTACATTCAAACCGTTTATATATTCAAGCACACTCTACTTTAGATCGTGGTAAATATCACTTCAGACTGATTGGTATAAAAATGTTTCAAAATGTGTCACTGTGTTAGATGTAATGAAAATAAAGCAGTTTTTTAAGCAACAGTAAGTAATCCACCTTCAAATGAAATAGTTTATTGTGCAGCTAATGCTTTAGAATGCTTTCAGTTTATTTTGTAAAATGCCCAACAATGCTTCTTGAAAAAAAAATTATATATATATATATATCTAAACTGTCATGCAATGAGAAAGAATTTAACAGTGCAGCAGCTGAATACCAAGAGGCGCTGAAAAAAAAGTGGCTACAACTACAAATTACAATATAACCCAGATAACAACATGAACAGCAACAGGAAAAACAGGAAAAGAAAAATTATATGGTATAACCCTCCATATGATGGAAGAACAAAAACTAACGTAGGAAAAGAATTCCTCAGAATACTTCAAACATCATTCCCAAAAGAACATGTACTATCTAAAATATTCAACAAAAATACCGTCAAGCTATCATACTCTTGTATGCCCAACCTTAAAAATATAATTGATTCTTCCAATAAAACCAAAAACAACACAACCAAAGAGGGTGATGAAAGGATATCTTGTAATTGCACAAAAAAAGACCAGTGGCCTCTGAACAATAAATGTCTCTACAACAACATTGTGTACCAAGCTACGGTAACAACAGACAGTGATAAAGATACCATACATAGGGATCACGGCAAACCATTTAAAACCAGATATGCAAACCATAAACAGTCTTTCAAAAATAAAAAAATATAAAAACCAAACAGAATTAAGTAAATATATTTGGAAGCTTAAAATAAGAAAATAGATTACAACATATCATGGAAAATTATATAAAAGAGCAACACCATATAACAACATTTCTAAAAAATGCAACTTATGTACTACAGAAAAGTGGCTGATATTATGTAAACCCAACCTAGCATCCTGAACTCTAAAGTAGAAATGATAAACAATTGCAGGCATAAATGGAAATCTTTGTCAATGCACCATTCCGTGGCACATCCCCCCTGAACGCGCCCCCAAAAAGAAAAGACCGGCAGGCCACGTGCCGCACGCACAGAGCTCACACGCTCACACACCACAATATATAACACCTGTGGCGTGCCCAAATTGTATACCCTGAGGAGAGCGTTTTATCCAGCTTGAAACAAGCTTGTAAGTTTTTAATTTTTTCCATTTTAAAATTCTATTTTAAACTGGTATATCTATCTATCTATCTGTCTATCTGTCTATCTGTCTGTCTATATATGATCAACAAAAAAAAAAAAAAAGGAATAACAAAAACAAGATTTGGGCTGCTAAAGCTAACCTTTGGTTTTATGTATTTTATCTATTTATCTTTTATGCGATTAAATGCTACATGACACAAGTTTTACTAGCTGAAAAGGATACGTTTCCAAAACTATCAATATGCTAGCTTGTGAAATGAGTTAAGCAATACATTTTAAGTAATTCACCACCTTTAATGAAAATGCTTCGGAATGTAACACTATTTCAATGACGTTTGGGTGCATGTTACGTCATGTTTCCCAGTACCTAGAACATTGCTGTGCTGATCAGGATACCCAAACCGTTTATTTATTTTTTTATTATTTTTTTATAACTCTTATTAATCAAAGGATTAGGTGATTAAAATGTTGAACAACTTATAGCCCAACCCCAATTTGCTTTTCACCTACTATAGACCGGGTAAGTGTATGGATGCTTACCATAGCCAAGAATCATGATGTATACACCTGGTATGGAATGATGTTGGCTCTATTTCTAAAACTCACCGCTCCACTTGCGAACGCTCATAATTAAAATAGAGAAAAACAAACATGTCTAACACGAGGGTGGAGTTATGTTGACTTTATGGTTGGACTCGCCCATCACCTAATTGACCCCATCAAAACCCCCCTGACAGACAGAGTTGGGTAAGAACAATACCGGTTTTCATGGCCGAAACCCCATGCCCTTTAAAATGTTGTGTAGGTCAAGGATGGTATGATTGTGACCTTATGCCCCAATCATTGAAACAAACCAGTCCGACATACCCAAGACAGAGGTGAGTGCAAAGTTTAGCAGGGATTGTAGAATGCATTAGGGTGTAGAGCGTGTGTAAAGTGGGCCTTGTGCCGCAAATTCACCCACCCCAACCCAAGGACACATGTCACACACAGAGGCAAAGAGTGATATTAACTTTTTACCCAAACTCAGGTCACTTCAATGAACATATCAAGCACATGCGTTGAGAAAGATTTTGGCTCATGCCTACATCCCCTTCCATTCTGTCTATCAATTAAAAATTACAAAAAGGGTTAAAGGTCACTGGCTGTCAAGAAACTGGTGGGGGGGGGGGGGGGGGGGGGGGGGGGGGTGGGGGGGGGATTGGGATGAGTGGTGGGTATCTGTCACCTAAAAACAGATTTAAGGGTCGGGATTCAAAAACCCTTTAAATTGACCATTCCTTTGGCCCTGACCCCTCCCCTCCCCTCTCTCCTCTCTCTCTCCCCTTTTCCCCTTCTCTCTCCTCTCTCTCCCTCCTCTCTCCCCTCTTCTCTGCTTTGTGTGAACCCAAGCTTTAAAAACAGTACCCACCGGCAGTTGAAAAATAAAAAATATTTCAGATCCAGTTTTGGGCTGCCTTTCGGGCCCGGTGAACAGCAGGGAAAAAGACGGGGGGAAAATGACACTTTTTTGGGTTGCAGATACGTTGACAACCCTTTTTTGTACAGCAGGGCCCAAACCCGGGGGGATACCACATTTTATACCCAGAATTGACAGGCTGCAAACTATAGTGGACAGGGACTTCAGGGGAACTGACGCCTTTCGAATGAAATTTTTTTTTTTTGGTAAGGGTTGAGATATAAAAAAAACCCTACCCCGGGCAGAGTTGTTTTTTGGCCCTTTGTGAAAACGCACAACATTGTAAGTTTTGTTTTACAATACTATAACCCCCACAATCCCCCAATGCAGATTTGTCTAAAAGCTGAGAAAGGGAAAATAAACCACTAAACCCCACTGACCGAAAATTACCCAAAACTGCTGGGGTTTAAAACCCAGCCCAAATTCAGAGATTTGCATGAGGGGGTTTGTTTTTCTAGTTCTGTATTTCGGGGACTTGTCTGCAGTTTTCTGCGTGGTAAACTACGTGGTTTAAGGTCTCCCGTTTTGAAACAGGGTTTTAAATGGGCTGGCTGGTTCGGGGTTCGCCCCGGGTTTTGCCTGTTTGAAACCTTCAGTTGTTTTCATAAATTCGGCGATCTTTTTGGGTTTAAATATGTCAGAACGCTGTGGTTTTTGCCTTGAAATCGTTGTCCATGAGCACCAACATTTCCCGCCAGAGTTTTGGGTTTTTTGAAAATCACCAAATCCAAAAATATTCTGTCGGGCCCTTTGCACCCCACACACCCACAACAAACACACACACAACAAAACACACACACACACACACAAAACACACCACACACACACACACACTCAATACACTAAATAACAAAAGGAAATTTTGGGACGTGAAGTTTATCTGAAAATGGACACGTTTAAAGGGAACTGGAGGAGAGAAGAGAGAGAGAGAGGAGAGAGAGAGAGAGAGGGGAAAAGGAGAGAGAGAGGGGAGAGAGAGGGGAAATATTTTAGGGAAAAGGGTTAGAAAAAAAGGGAAAAGAAGAAAAAAAAAGAAAGAAAAAAAAAACAAGGAAAGAAATAAAAAAGGCTTTTTTTTAACAGTAAAAAACCCATGTTTTGCGATGGATTTTCCTTTTTCCCATTAAATAAAATTTTGGGTTTTGGGGGGGGCCTGACTTAACTAACCGCTTCAAAAATTTTTAAGACGCCTTACACTTGGTTTTTATTTTCCCTTCCCTCTCTCTCTCTCTCTCTCTCCCCTCTCCCCTCCCCCTCTCTTCCCCTCTCTCTCTCTCTTCCCCTCTCTCGTCCCCTCTCCCCCTTCTCTTGAGGGTTATTTTCCGTTTGGCGAACATTTAAACTGACAGGGTTCATAAAATCAAAGTGAAGTTTCATAAACCTGCCCCCCATTTCCCAGCGAAGGGGGATGTGACGTAAACGTCATCAAAATTGAAAAAGTCAGATTTAAGTTTTTTGTTCCGTTTGCAGAGGATGTTTTTCCAAATCTTCTAAAATTCAAGGATAAACGAGATTGGAAGAAAAACTCATTTTCCATTCAGACTTTGGGACACTGTCGCAAAAGGGCAAATGGGGAGGGAAACCCACTCTTTTCCCGTTTATAATCTGGTTCTTTTTTTTTTCCCCCAATTGCAGTGGAAACATAAGCAAAACCCTGGACCTGGGGTCTTGTGGGGGAAATGGGCAATTTTTTTGGGAACAGGCCTGGACAGGGTAGCGACTTTTTTTTTTTTTAACCGGGGCCGGGTTTTCCCTTTTAAATTTAAAAGGGCAGCCCGGTTTCACCAAAAATTGTAGGGGGCGTTTGGGGGTTTGACTTTTTCATGGTAAATTGAATGAATGAAGATGAAAATCAGAAAAAAGTAGAAAAAGTTTTTGTGGGGTTTTGCGTAACTTCCCCCTTACAAAATCCACAATAAGAAAACGAAGCTAAAAAACAACGTAAGGATCTAAACAAAGGTGGTCAAACAGAAGAAAAAATATTCACATTCGGCCCGGGAACACGTGAACACATGGTGAGGGTGAGGGTGTTGATATGTCAGCTCCAGAAACCCTGTACGGTTTACAGTGTCCCAAGTTTTTGTTGACCCCCCAGTGTGCCGTGTTTTGTGTTTTCAATTGGGGGGGGTAATTTTACCCCAGCAAGGGAAAAAAGTAAAAGTGTGAGAGTGGGTTTGGGTTTGGGGGAGAGCAACCCTGAATAAAAATAACATTTTTTGGGTTTTTCTTTGGAATGTCAAAAGTCCCCGTCGTACAGGGTGACGTCTTAAAAGGTTTTTCCCCCTCCCCACATTGCATTTTTGGCCCACATCTTTTTTTTGGGGCTAGGGTTTTTTTGGTTTTTTTTGGGGGATTGCATCTTTTTTTTTCCCATTACATGTTTTGCCAAACCGCTAACAATTTTAAAATAAAAGGGAAGGGGTGGTAAGGGAATTCAAGTTTCATGAAAAAAACGTTTTTTTTCTTGCAACCTGTTAAAAAATTTTTTGTTGTTTTCAATTATATTACGTTTGCACATTCTAAAATCCACTCGTTTGTTGAAAAATTTTTATGTAGGATATATGTAATTTCCCCGGGGAACTCAAAACCCCTTAAAAAAAATCATAGTGTCGTACCTGGGGAAGGGGGTTCCCCACTGACAAGAAACTCCCCCAAAAACAAATGTACTTTTTAAAAAAAAGGGGATCTTAAAAGGGAAAAAATTTTAATTTGTGGTCCCGGTTGGGAGTTGACAACATTGTCATTCAAAACATTTTTCGCCATTTTTTATTAAAAGGGTGGGGGGGGGGGGGGGGGCGGGGGAATGTAAATTTAAAAAAGCTACTACTTATGTTTTTCCCCCCACATTTTTTTCAGGGTCCAAAAACTGTGAAATTAAAAAAGAGGTAAAGCGGGGTGGGGAACCCTGAAGTTCTTTTTTCACAAATTCCCAAAAAAAGGAAATTGGAAAATATTTTTCCCTCCATCAACCCCCGTGTAATAGTGAGCCATCATGTGCTATGCAGCACCAAACACTATTTAGTTGGCCATTGGTCTTTGGTTTCTTTTTTCCCTATAATCAAAGTGTGCCTCATAAGGTTACGACAAAAAGAACGAAAACTGTATGTTTTTCTCCCCTTCCCCCTCTCTCTCTCACTCCCCCTCTCCCCCTCTCTCTCCCCCTCTAAATATAATATATATATATAAATATTAAAATAAATATAAACTACAGGGGGAAACCCCGCCTTGCCCAGGATTTTTGAACCCTTTTTTGCGATACCACGGGGATGGCAAACATGATTAATTGTTTTGATTTAAAAATTTAAACCCCCCCCCCCCCAAAAAATTCCCCCCCCTCCCCCCCCACAAATACAAATTCTTTTTCTCTCTTCTCTCCTCTCTCCTCTCTCCCCCTCTCCCTCTTATACATTCTATTGTTTTTTCCCCCTGCCTCCGGGCCCCCTTTTCCCCTTTGGAAAAATTTCCCCCACCACGTCGAGATGCTTTTTCGCTCGATTTTTCCGCCTGCACGCCGGGTTTCCAAACCCCTTCTTTCCCGATTTCCCCTTTAAATTTTTTTTTGGAAAAAACTTTGTGCAGAAGTTGTTTATTTTTAAAGGGGGCTGTTTCTAATTTAAAGATAGTGTATCAGGTTTTTCACTGGGGGGGACAATCTTTTTTTGGCCCTCCATTCCCCCTTTTCATCCCCCCAACCCCCGTCCCACCATGTTGCAAAATTACTTACCGTTTCGGACATACGCATACCGAAGTTATTTTAATGCGATGTAAATTTTAAAAAAAAAGGTTTTTTTAAAGGTCCAAAGTTAAGTTTTGGTTCGGGAAAATTTCCCCTAACATTGTTCAGCGCTTTAAAAAATGTCGTGCAAACGGGAAAGTTTTAAAAAACTTTAAAAATTTTTAAAAAATTCCCGAAAATAGCGGTATTTAACGGTCAATGAAAGCTTCGGATCTTTTAAAAATTGTAAAATCAAAGTTTTTGCGTTAAAAAAATGCCATTTATATCGAATTTCTTCAAGAATACTCTAAATTTAAAAAAAACGTTTTTTTAAACGGTCAATTTTTTAAAATTTTGGGTTCGTAAAATTTTATGTCATTTTTTGGCATTGAAAACTGCACATGTACACCGAAATTTTATCAAGAACACCTAAAAATTTTTACAATAACGGTTTTTAAAAGGTCCCATTTAATGGGCATTAAAGGGCCATCTTTTGACCCCATGTTTCCCCCCCGGATGTTCCCGTAGGTTATGTCAAGTTTTTGTGGGGGATCCGATGACTGTCGTGACCCGCCAAAACCCCAGAAATCCCGGGTTTTTTAAAAAAGTTTTCATAGGGTTTGGTGTTTTTAAAGGTTTTTAACTGTTATAAAAAACGTTTCTTAACTGCAAAATAACGGTTCTAATTTTAGAGAAGTAGCCCTGTACCTGTGCAATGTCCCAACGGCCATTTGCTGAAAAGCAGAGGAAAAAGATGTCTTTGAAACCGTTTATAACAGTTTTTTTTTTACGGTTTTTAAACGGTTTTATTTTTTACAGATTAGCCCAAACCATCCTAGGGTGACAACAGACTTACCTGCTAAATTTCAAGAATATCGGGTTTTAAACAGTTTCTTTTAAAGGGTTTGCTGTTTTTAACGCTTTTAACTGTTATAAATAACGTTTTTTAAACTGCCAAATAACGGTTCTAATTTTAGAGAAGTAGTCCTGTACCTGTGCAATGTCACAACGGCTATTTGAAGAAAAGCAGAGGAAAAAGATGTCTTTGAAACCGTTTATAACAGTTTTTTAACGGTTTTATTTTTTAGAGATCAGCCCCAACCATCCTGGGGTCACAACAGACGTACCTGCAAATTTCATTACAATCGGTTGAGCCTTTTTGAGTCTATAGCATACACACACACACACACACACACACAGACAGAATTTGCCATTTTATATATTAGACTCCTCTCTCTCTCTCTCTACTCTCTCTCTCTCTCTATATATTATATATATATATATATATATGTCACGGTCGCTAAGCCGGACGGCCCTACCACCCCTACCCACGTCTATTACACACTAGAGCAGACAACACAGCACACTAACACAGCTTTACAATCATGCGCACTTCTTTATTTCACACACCACTATGGCGCACCACTCACGTCCATCCACAACCACACACACCGGTATCCCACTTCTTCACTGATCCACACTACCCTGATACGACCCTGAGAACCTTAACCTATACTAAAGCACCAGTTGCGGTATATCACTGCGACCTAGGGCGCAAAGATAGCCCGCACACGTGGTGGCTAACTACTAGGGACAAGGACCAACCTAAGGGACTCTAATCTCTAAACTACTACCACCCACACCTCTCCCAGGACTCACCCTTCTCTTTGACCCGGGACCACTACCGCACCAGTCACTGCGTCCCTAAGGGAGGCAACGACAAGTACCCTACACCGTGCTGGCCCACTACGTCCCAAAAGGAGGCAGTAGCTAACACCCTTAACTCTACTGCCTAACGCTACACCCCTTCTACCACAACCATGGGACAACCCATCCGGCCCGGAGAGCTCCAGTCCTCGGCGCTGTACGTGGCCCCTCACAGGCTGACACCTCCCTGGAAGACTCCGACCGCAGTCCGACTTCTCCCCGAAGACTCTACACCCCGGCGCCGACCGTGGCTTCCCCGCAGTCTGACTCCTCCCCCGCGCTGGGCACGACCCTTAACGCACACCAGACGCCCTCTCGACGAGTCCGGGGCTCGAAGGACTCCTCCTCCTCTGAAGGCCCCGCCGGACACTGAGGTCTGGTGCAGCGCCCTCTCACAGAACGCCCGACCAGGGAAAAGTAACCGTGCCGGAGAACTTCCAGAGAGCCCCGGTAGCAAGAGGAGAGCTGCCTCACAAACGGCAGACGGCCTGGGTAATTCTCCCTCTCCCGGGAAAAAAACAGCGGGTATAGAGAGCCGCCGCTCACCTGCCGGCACGCGGCAGTAGACTGCAGTGGTCTGGCCCCAGTCTCAGGACGGAACAAGATACCTGCTGACACAACTGTAGGCCACTACTGTAATTTTGCTACTACCCAAGTCATCAAGGCTCATAGGCTACTTGGTAAAGCCTTAATCCTCCATCTCCATTGCCTACTTCCCACTCGGGCATGAGAGTGACCCCTTGAATTTCGAGTACACCCCCCAACCCGTTACTTTGGGGTTATCAGATCCATTCCCTGTCAACCCTTACAACAGCAGTAAAACAATATTCTCTCTGAGCCAATCTATGCTATTACATATGAAATTATGAATCACACCCAATTCTCGGAGAAATAAACCAATCTAAGCAATCCAACACGGACTCCCTGGGTCCCTTAGGAAATACTAAATAAACTAGGAAATGGGCAATTTCACAAGGAAATGTTTCCACATAGTAATCAGTAGTAATACACATCTCTCAAAAAACAACAACAACAATAGAACCAAAAAAAACTTATCGATTTTAACGGTTCACAGTTCTTAGCATATTCATACAAGAGAATCGGCTCGCACCCACAATCCTTCACATTCTTACCCCTCTTTTGCACTGTCAGTTATAATCATATATCAACACAACACGAATTGTTCGCCAAAATTTCCATCCAGCACCCCACTCTCATGTCATCTACGTGTCAGATAACCCAGTGGTTAATCCTTGTTATGCCAACACAACCATACTTCATACAATATTACATGCTGCACATCCTCCGTTTTTATCCTATCAACTGCTGAGCGACCGCCTTAAACTTTACCTTACCTTCTTTCTGACTACTAAAATTCATAATGGGACTGTCTCCCTACAACCTACAATATCTTTCTCCAACCCTATTCTATCACAAACACGTACATCCCTGCATGTGTTGACGACTGTCATTTACTTAAAAAAAACCTCTAACCATATGGACTCACTGTCCTGTACCAAATACGTACGTCACAGATACAGTCCGCACGCGCACGAACACCCGCGTCCGAGAACCAAGACTCGTAACGAAAGTGAGAAGACACCAATATAAGTTGAATAGTCACGACCGTATCCAGTATAAACCACATCGACCACAAATCAGCCTTGGCCCTACTGCACAATTAACCGATTCCAATGCTGTGCAGGTCAACTCCGAAATCGTTAATCAATTTTAACGAACTACTACTATTTACAACTGAAATTGAGCACCAATCCCTTTACGATTCACGCAGACACATCTGCACTGACTCATACTATGATCCTCACAAAATGCAACCTCGTATTACCTTCTTACTGACCCCCCTGAAATTAACCTGAACTAATCACAACCAATATCTACACCACCGTCCATCAACGGTTATATATCGAACCCACATTGTCTAGCCAACTGTCACATGACAATCGAACTCAGAAACCACTATGTACACTACTTACAGAATATACAGAAAAGAGGGTAACAACAGAAACTGGCTGACAAGAAGTTTCAATCACAGAACCAAGACGACATCATACCAGACAACCAGTGTACGCAACAAACATAATACAACTAAACATAACATGAGACTACAGTACCACTCGCCATAGTACAAGGCAACTTGACGAACAACACCACCATGAACCTAACAAATCACCAACCTGGACAAAACAGACGTTCAACCACACCAGTTCTGCAACTGGCTGAAGTGGCTGCCAACAAAGACGACACGACTCGGCACAGGCCAAGGGCACCCAAACCCGACGAGGACCTGGCACTACCTATGACTCGAAGTCGCTCTTCAAAAACTACCGGCGCTACGCCGCACCTACAAGGAGTACGTCCACTCCGACGAACACCAGGGACCGAAGTGAAGCTACCCCAACGCATTCCGCCCTGGTCGGAATCAAGCGAACTCTACTCACAACACAAAACAGTGATTGGTCAGAGCAGCGTATCCCTCCGAAGAGCTGACACGCCCAACCAACGGACTAGTTGTTGCTCGTGCAACAACACGACAATTTACCACAACTCACAGACTTGACAACACCAACAACAGCCGATATCCTGCCCCGCCTTCTCTGTGTAGAACCAAAGTAAAAAGGGTAACAATCGGGAACGAAACCAACCTCCCGCTTCCATCCCCTCAACAAGTGAAGATTGGAATTCAAAAATATTGTATGTCTTATTTCCCCAGCCCCCTACCTAGCCTAAACCTTCCACCTTACAACAAAACCCAAATCTTACACACGCACTCTCGCACACACACACACACACATATACACATATGCACACGCACACGCGCGCATGCTCTCTATTTCTGAATTACCATTACTCCAAACACATGGATGGCTGATTTAGTACTGCCGATCGGTGACAATATATATATCTAATATATAAAGGGCAAATTCTGTCTGCGTGCGTGTGTGTGTCTGTGTACGCTATAGATTCAAAAACGGCTCAACCGATTGTAATGAAATTTGGCAGGTACGTCTGTTGTGACCCGAGGATGGTTTTGGGCTAATCTCTTAAAAAATAAAACGTTAAAAACCGTTAAAAACTGTTATAAACGGTTTCAAAGACATCTTTTTCCCCTGCTTTTCTTCAAATAGCCGTTGTGACATTGCACAGTAGTAGTGGCCTAGTGTGTGGTGCTATATTGTTCCTGACATGCGGAGCAGTGTTCGTCCCTATGTCATCGTCTGGCATCAGTGTTTGATGCTGTCTGTGGTGAGTTGGTAGCAAGCGAATTTTTCTTGTGTGAACTGTAGTTTTCTGGTGCTGTTTTGATGTGTGATTTCTGAGTATGTGCATCCTGCTGTTTGTTTGCTTTTTCTTAAAACAAAACAAAACAAAACAACAACAACAGCAAAAATCGATCATTTTATTTTGGGAGAAAGAATATTGTGACGTCAACGTAACACAACAATTATTATGACGTCAAAGTAAAAACATTAGGTAGACATTACGTAAAGAATTAAAAAAAAAAACGGGAGCGGGAGAGGAAAGAAGAAACGGACGGGCCTTGTGTCCAGCCTGGAATTGTATTTGTTTTCGGTTTGTTATTGATTTATTCGTTGCAGTTTCCATCGGGTGATTTCGAGTCAGTGTTGCGTCGTTGCTGCCGTATCAGCGAAATTTTATTCAACTGTATTCTTTTTGTGGTTCTATGTGAATTACTGTGCTTTATCATTATGAATCTGCGGTTCTTCTTCTATGGATTGCTGTGTTTTGTGAATCTGCGATTCCTCTGCTATGGATTACTGTGTTTTGTGAATCTGCGGTTCTTCTTCTGATAGTTCGACGTGATTTATTGTGCTTATTGTGTGGAAACCCTGTTTCTTCTTCTTCATCGCTTGTGTTTGTGACCAACTGTGTTCTTCTGGGGTTCGACGTTGGTTTAATGTGCCTTGTGATTCTGTGCTTTAGTTGTGTTCTTCTGGGGTTCGACGTTGGTTTAATGTGCCTTGTGATTCTGTGCTTCAGTTGTGTTGTCGGTGGTTCGACGTGTTTACGGTGTTCTATGGGACTCTAATTCAGCTGTGTTTGTGGGCGCTTCGGTTCGCCGTGTGGGTTCCCAGTTAGTGATATATATGCTGTATGTGGGTTCCCAGTTGGTGATATATGCTGTATGTGGGTTCCCAGTTGGTGATATATATGCTGTATGTGGATTCCCGGTTGGTGATATATATGCTGTATGTGGGTTCCGGTTGGTGATATATATGCTGTATGTGGGTTTCCGGTTGGTGAATATATGCTGTATGTGGGTTCCCGGTTGGTGATATATATGCTGCATGTGGGTTCCGGTTGGTGATATATATGCTGTATGGGTTCCCGGTTGGTGATATATGGTGTATGTGGGTTCCCGGTTGGTGATATATATGCTGTATGTGGGTTCCCGGTTGGTGATATATATGCTGTAACGTGGGCTCGATGCAGCCAAGTATATGGACTGTTTCTTGATGATAAATTGTGTTAATTGTGATGATTTATTGAGTTTATTGCCTTGGTCATTTGTAATGTTGTGGTGTGTAGTCTCCCCCTCAGGTGCATGAGTGTGCGGTTGGGAGTATGAAAAACTT
>JAFLJL010011211.1:0-11338 GCA_018398815.1 Conus ventricosus
ATTGGCAGGCTGGGAACACGCCCGGGAGTGTTAGCGTAGGCAGAACGTCAGAAGTGATGTAATGTAGCAGGAGACGGGTGAGAGGTAGAGGAGGTGCGGCAGTATGATTTTTGGCCTGGGGGTGTGTGTGTATGTGTGTACCTCTGTGTGTGTGTGTTGTGTGTGTGTGTGTGTGGTGTGTGTGTGGTGTGTGTGTGTGTGTGTGTGTTGTCTGTCTGTCTGTCTGTCTGTCTGTCTGTCTGTTGTCTGTGTGTGTGTGTCTGTGTGTGTGTGTCCCGGTGTGTGCGTGTGTGGTTGCGTGCATGGATGTGTGCGTTTGTGTGTGTGTTCGTGCGTGTGTGCGTGTGTGTGTGCGCGCGCGCTCGCGTGTGTGTGTGTGTGTGTGTGTGTGTGGTTATATATAAAGTTGTAGCTGATTCCATGTCTTCCACACAATTTAATCTATAAAGCTGTTGAAAAAGTATTTGTGATTCAAAAACTTTTTCTAACTTAGAATCCCCACTGTCTTCTAAAACTGCAGCTATATTGCCATATGCAAACTTACACCACCACAGCACTGGGAGAAATAAACACCCCGAGTGCTGGGCAGGTAGGCCAGCAACTAGCAATTAAAAGCTTACACCGCCCTGACAGAGTTGACAGTACTGAAAAGAGAGCCGTGGGAACAGACACCGTTTGTATATAAAGCGCGTTCAGTCACGGCTGCTTTTCCCTACGTTACTCTATGGGGCGTGTTCAGTCCCGGCTACTTTCCCCTACGCTACTCTCTGAAAACTTTAGTAAATTAGTATTAAAACGGATAACCCTGCACAGTATGTTTGTTTGTAGATAATCGTTATTGAAGGCTTACTTGTCAGAGAACAGGGAAACCTTTATTCTGGCTCACTTTCGCCCGAAAACTGGTTGAGGGCGAAAGTGAGCCAGAATGAAGGTTTCCCTGTTCTCTCCATTTGTTACCCCACACAGCGAGAATTCAACAGGCATATGACTGGATTCAATTCTATCAGCAACAAAAAGTGTACATGTTGGCAAGAGTGTATAATATAATTCTTCTGATAAAATAAAATAGTGAATAACACTACACCCAAAATCGGATACATATGTATAGCGACCCTGGAGGTCGCCGTTACAAGCACCATTAAGGATGCAGAGTCCTAAGGTAGAACACATGGTTAATAACATTTTACCAAACATATTCTCTTTGGCTTCTGACTTCCTTGTCATAATATTTACATCATTTTTTGAATCGATGTAAAAAGGCAGACAACAACTATTAATTTCATAAGACGTGTCAGAAGTCCGTGCATTCAAATCCCCACATACCATAACATGCATATTCTTATCTATCATCATGTCCGTCAAACATTCTTCCACCAGACTTATACCACTATCAATATTATTAATTTGATAGAACGGACTTCCACTTGGTGGCACATACGTACACATATATAACAGATTTTTGTTTAGTCCAAGACATTCTTTGTCAATAATAAAACACAACATATTATCATACTTACATTTTACTTGACGAACAAATGGAATTAGTGTAGTTTTAATTAATACAAGAACACCACCTGATCGTCGACCTTGTTTTGAAAACTTTTGGGCAGGACTGCAAAATGCTGTATGATTTGGAAATTTAAATGCATGGAAGTTATCTACAAAGGTTTCTACTAAAGTTACAAAGTGAAAATTAGAAACATAATGAATAAAGTCTGTTTCATCCAGTTTTGACACAAGACCGACTACATTCCACGTGACGAAAGTGAAATTATTAATCTGTGTTAAACATACCTCTTCTCCGTTATCCAAGTGATGCACTGAATCAACATCAACACAAGTTCTGTCCCAGTGTGTGCGCACAGAATCAACATCAACACAAGCTCTGTCACAGTGTGTGCGCACAGAATTAACATCAACACAAGTTCTGTCACAGCGTGCGCGTACAGAATCAAACCCCTCCAGCCCAGACCCCACGGGATCTCGGTCCTCCCCCAATTGACACAATTCTACACACGTTGCTTCACCACAGCATACCCGTCCACTGGATCCATCCAAGAAAGAATAACGTTCGTCACAGCTTTCTCCTGGGGAGGTAGTAGACTTGTTGATTTCATAATTATGTAAAGTTTTTGTCAGAAGTTTCTCAGCCTTCTGTTGGCCGACACATCACTTTGAGTCTCTTAGGGTGTCGTTCATTTGATCGTAGTACCATCGCTTGCCATCGATCAGGAGGTGGTCGAAAACCATGCTGGCCTTCTTCAGTTTGTCTTCCCTAGCCCTCTTGAGGAACGGCACCAGCTTCTTTCGTACCTCGCGGACTCCTTTAGAATAGTCTTCGGCGATGAAGATAGTGTTTCCTTCATCCAGATATCTTAATTGTCTCTTGGCTTTTAGTACACGTTCTTTGTCCTTGAAGTTGGTAAATCTCGCCACAATAGGAGCGTTGTCACTTTTCCCCAGTCGGTGAGCTCTGTCCAAAGAAATGTCATCCGTAATCTTCAACTGGTCTTTGATTACACTTTGTACCAGGCTTTCACAATCGTCCCAGGTTTCCTTCGACTTCTGCTTTTTAAGGCCAGAGAAAATCAGATTATTTCTCTTTGACCTTCCTTCTTGATCGTCAAGCTGTTTTTCCACCTGTTCAACTCTGTCCGACAGCTCACGATTAGTTGTTCTCAATTGCTCATTTTCAGTTTCAAAGTTTCAATTTCCTCGCGTTGTTTTGTCACTTCTTCCCTAAGACCGGATACCGCTTCATGAAGATTGTTGAAGTGAGCATTCAGGGTATCCAGCCGTCGTGACAAGCTCTGATCCATACCTGTAAGAGACCGCAGAACGTCATGGATGGAGGGTTCCCGATCGGACCCCGTCCTATCTGTTGAACTTGTTCTGCCGTCCACAGACAGGTTACTGCTTGCTGACTGGAATCGCGTTTGGCGCATCGTTACATTTTCCGTCTTCTTTGAGTCTTGACCAGGTCCTGGGTTCAACTCAACATCGCCAGACCTTTTAAGCAGAGTGGCGATCAGAAAGATCAGGGCGAAGGACAGGCGCATACTACGAATTTTCACTGTCTTCAAACGCAGCAGTCTACACTGTTGTGCTCGTCTACGCATAAAATTTTGAAAAACGGGCACAAAACCTCCGCAGACGCTCCTGAAATTTAGAGGGCATGCTGGCATGGCTACTGTGCAGTTATTGATTATGAAAATTCTAATGATCGGGGGCAAGAAGACGATTAATTAACAAAAATGACAATCAAATTCAGAGCCGACTTGAAAACACGTCTTGCCTGGATCAGTGAGTTCAGTTCAGTCCAGAGAGAGAGAGAGAGAGAGAGAGAGAGAGAGAGAGAGAGAGAGAGAGAGAGAGAGAGAGAGAGAGAGAGAGGAGTGAGAGGAGAATAATAACTTGCTTATCTTTGGGATGCACATCGTTTATGGAGAGACTTTCACTTCGTACGATTCCACGTAATCTTCAGTGTCATTCAGATTTCCATGGAATCCCTCCAAAGTTGGCTGTTCCTTGGGCGACACAGTCTGCACAGTAACACTGGGCGACACAGTCTGCACAGTAACACTGGGCGACACAGTCTGCACAGTAACACTGGGCGACACAGTCTGCACAGTAACACTGGGCGACACAGTCTGCACGGTAACACTGGGCGACACAGTCTCCACAGTAACACTGGGCGACACAGTCTCCACAGTAACACTGGGCGACACAGTATCCACAGTAACACTGGGCGACACAGTATCCACAGTAACACAGGGCGACACAGTCTCCACGGTAACACTGGGCGATACAGTATCCACAGTAACACAGGGCGACACAGTCTCCACAGTAACACTGGGCGACACAGTCTGCACAGTAACACTGGGCGACACAGTCTGCACAGTAACACTGGGCGACACAGTCTCCACAGTAACACTGGGCGACACAGTCTGCACAGTAACACTGGGCGACACAGTCTGCACAGTAACACTGGGCGACACAGTCTGCACAGTAACACTGGGCGACACAGTTTGCACAGTAACACTGGGCGACACAGTCTGACAAGTTTCCAGAGCTACCAGTCCTTGCATGTGCCACACTCGACTGTCTGTCTTCACTAAGGTTTGTCACAGAAGTCGTCGACTGTCTTCCTTCACCTACGGTGGCCTTGGGCGATGTAAACGGGCGGTGAATACATCCAGGGGTAGGGCCTGTCGTCTCCATCGTCCTCTCCGTCGTCCCTTCTCTCCCGACCGCTCCCCCTCCTCCAGGCTGCATGCGTCCCCGGATCCCCGTCTGCCTGAGGCCCTGAGACCTTTGAGTGAGGGCTGTGGAGTCGAGCAAAGCTCTGTCGATTTTCCCCATGTCTCCGTCTTCTATGTTCAGAGTATTGTGGTCGGTCAGCTTGCAGTATAATTTTCCTTGGAAAGACCAGGCAGAAACAACAGCTGGGTGCCTCTTCATCTGCAAGAGTCTTTGTGAGTTCAGTTTGGTGAGATCTTCGTTTATGTAGATCTTTGTATTTTCATTCCTCAAGTTTGTCCTCTGCCTAAATATTTCTGATTTGATTTTTCTGTTTGTTAGCCTGATTATGACCAGTCTGTTTTGTCCGTGCACAAACTTTCCAACTCTGTGGGTGACACTGATGTGGGCAGGGTAAAAGAAGAGACTCCCAGCGTTTTCTGTATAAGGTGTAGTACCTTAATTTGTGTCTCTTCTGGCTTCTCTTTCTGAGAATCTCCAGGCAAATTGATTATTTCAAAGTTGTCCTTTCGTGTATATTGCTCTAATGTATTTCGAAGTTCTTTCTCTTGCTTGATTTTTCTTTCTCCAGATGACCGACTTCATCCATTAACTCAGAGCATTTCTTCTCCAGTAGTTCTGTCTTTTTTCCTCAGGTTTGAATTTTCTTTACTAATTTCAAACATTTCCGACAATAGCTTTTCTTATTGTGTATTTTTTTTTCCGTTTGTCTTCTCCCATCCTCAATACCACTTTCGAGACGACGTAGAGTGGCGGTAACTACAGTGTCACTGTTTTCTAGGATTACCTTTTGAGCACCCTCACCTGGCTTTTGAGCACCCTCACCTGGCTTTTGAGCACCCTCACCTGGCTTTTGAGCACCCTCACCTGGCTTTTGACCACCCTCACCTGCCTTTTGACCACCCTCACCTGCCTTTTGACCACCCTCACCTGCCTTTTGAGCACCCTCACCTGCCTTTTGAGCACCCTCACCTGCCTTTTGAGCACCCTCACCTGGCTTTTCGTCGCTGTTGGTCACACTGCCGGCAAAGTCAATTATTTTGTGCTGCTGTTGATCTGCAATTTTTAGTTTACTACTTGACGAACGTTCTCTACTAAACACTTCCTCCTGAACATGTTCCTCTTCTGTGCGAGGGTGAATCGACTTTCCTGTAGTAGGGCTTTCACTGACTTGACTTGAAACATTGTTGGGTGTTTTTGTTCTGGTTCGGTCTCCTGGTGTTGTCTTTTTGGGGCCCATAGTAATGAAAGAGTGACTAACTTGAACACAATCACCGAGAGAAAGACATTACAGTTGGCGGGAGTTCGCAAATACACCCTCTGCACACTATGTCACTGGTGAAACAGTTGTCTCTCCGTTTTTTGACGTGACTGAATGAATATTTTTCTTTTGTAAGAAAAGTTCTTTTTCTTGTTCTTCTTTTTAATGTCAAAAAACGCTGCAATGGATATCTTTCACTCAGATTCACACGCAGCTGAACCGTGCACATCTTTTCTCTCAGCTGTGCGAAGTCCAGAGATGTGCACTCAGGCCATTTCCTGCAGAGCGCCGACAAAACACGTCTTACTCCGACAAGCTGTCAAGTCCCTTCTTCTTTTTCTTCTCGCTCTCATTATTATTATGATAATAATAATAATAATAATAATAATAATAATAATAATGATTAATACTATTACTATTACTATTCTTATTATTAGTATAGCAGTAGTAGTAGTAGTATCATTGTTATTGTTGTTGTTCTGGTTCTTGTTCTTGTTGTTGTTGTCTACATTATTACTATTATCATTCTTCTTCTTCTTCTTCTTCTTCTTCTTCTTCTTCTTCTTCTTCTTCTTCTTCTTCTTCTTCATCATCATATCATCATCATCATCATCATCATCATCATCATCATCATCATCATCATCATCATCATCATCATCATCATCATCATCATCATCATCTTCTTCTTCTTCTTCTTCTTCTTCTTCTTCTTCTTCTTCTTCTTTTCTTCTCCTTCTTCTTATCGTCGTCATCGTTGTTGTCATCTTCGTCCGTTGTTGTTTTTGGGGTTACGCATTTATGTTGTTTTTTTTTTTTTATTTTTATAACCCCCAGGGTTGCGCCCTTGCCTTTTTGGGGGCTTGCGTGGTCCTTACCCTGTCTTTGCTGGCGGGGCAAAATACTTGAAAAAGGGCCCGTTTTTTTGTAAATCTTTAGCCAAAAGTCAGGAGTGTCGGGCCAACACAAGGGTAAGGAGTTGATGCCCCTGTGGGCTTCCCATGCCCGATAGGCTAAGTGAGGATCCTGACAATAGTAACCCCCTTTCTCCTTTTCTTGTTTCTGCCTTTTTAAATTGGGGCTTTTTCTATTTTCGTCTCCCCCCAATCTTTTTTTCCACCCTTTTTCCTCGTGTTCTTAAGACCCCCGCGTTTGCCGGCATGCGACCTGTGACGGGGGGAATGGGACCGGGCATTGAGGGGGCGATGCCCTCAACACATCACTTTGGCTGGGACCTCTCCTAGACAGGGGGACACCGGGCCCGGGGTGTACAATCGGTTCCCCAATGTAAAAAATACAGGGCTCGGGAAGGGGCCAGGCGGATCGCAAATCACCACACACTCAGGGACAAACACAAGGGGCAGGAAACAACAAAGACAACACTTTATACAGATAGACAAAACCCAAAAAACCAATCACACCTGTGGGAAGGGCCAACAGAAGAAAAAAAGAAAGACAGAAGAAAAGAAGAGGGGGGGAAAATGAAAGTGGGGAAAAGTGCCTATAGAAAAACTGGCTACCTACAGGGGCAAAAAGCAAAACCACCCCCTAAAAAAATATAACCCCAAACCACACCAATCCCCTGGGACTTCCCCCACAAACCCCCCCCCGCAAAACCCAACCCTAAAACGCTACCCCCCCACCAACCCCAAAAATAAGACGAGGGACTTTCCCAACAAAAAAGGAACTAAGAGAATGTAAATATGCGGTTCACCACCCTATCTTTTTTTGCCCAAAACACCACTTTTCACATACAAATCACTCCACCAGTCATTTTTAACCCAAAAATTAAACACCTTTTTCACAAACAAAATGAACCCCCCAAAACCCAAAATTGACGTTTATACATTAAAAAGGGTTTTAAAATTACTAACTATTTTCCGCACTTTTACGTCCACGGGATTAGTCCTTACAATTTTCTAATTGCTCCTCTACCCCAAGCACTAAAAATAAATTAGAAAAATAAACCCGGGCTTTCCCTCTTGATTATTTTTTTTTACATCCAAAAATTTAAAAAGAACCCTAAATTTAATCTTAAATTTCACTGTCTCCCCCAAAACCTATAAAACGATAATCAAAAAACCCCCCTTTTATTCCGGGCAGTGCTTGTGAACTGTAATGGATAGCCATTAAAAATTTATATTTTTTTTTAACTGTTAAAAAGGCAACAACATTGGGTTCACAAAAAAAAACAATTTTTTATTCCTTTAAATTGCCAAGTCTTCTCTTTACAAAATCATAACTTGTCACTACGTGAAACCCCAAAATTTTTTACCCCCTTTAGGGAAAGATACCTCTTCTTTCTTCAGGGGGAAATTTATAAATTCTAATTTGCCTCTTTAAAATTTTTAACAATATGCCAAATTCGCAAGTACTTCTTTTAAAGAACAAAAGTGAAAAACCACCCAGTATTGTTATAGGGCTTACTTGATTGCCTATTCGTCATTAACATAAATCCATTATTTTAAACCCCTTCAGAATGTTAACCCACAAACTTTAAAGCCAATTTCTTAAGGGAAATGCTACAACTCCCAACTATGTCAATTTGGGGTACTTAAAAACACACGCCGTTTTTGTTTGTTTAAATGAACCCCTTTTTTTTATAACTATTTAAAAAAAACTAATTTAAAAATGGAACCTTTTAAATATAACGAAAGGCCGCTTACAATGAGAGCTTTTTTAAAAACCTAAACTGACTTCAGCAATCTAACCATTGCATAGATGAAAAAAATGGCTTCCCAAATTAGACTTAAACCCCTAACTAAAATTTAAATCCCCCAATAAAGAATGATAAGGGCCCTCAGCATGGGCATCCCACCCCATGGCTTTTTACCAGAACAGTTAAATTTTGCCGTTACTGCGCAAATACTGGGTTGGGGTTTTCAAGCAAACCATTTAAACCATCCCAACTTTTTAAGGGAGTATAAACTTTCATTTTATTTCCATACAGGCGAAAAACAACTGAACACAAGTAAACCTCCCTAACTCAAAGCGTTTTTAAAACCATTTAAACGCCAATGGGCAAAAATGCTATGAAAAATCTGCAAAGAATTTAACATTTAAACCTCAACTGATTTTGACAAAAGTTAGCCGCAAACATGGTTAGGCACATTTTTATTTTTTTGGCACAAAAAAAATAATTATGACTACTGGCCTGGGCCCCACCTCTTTTTTAACCAGACAAAAATTTTATTAGGGTCAATTGAACAAAAACTCCCCAATGCTTGGCAACATTTATCTTAGAAAAAGTAAAGGGCCCAACAAAGCCAGATTTCAAAGACTTAATGACCCAAAGGGCAACTTTGGGTTTTTAGGGGCACAACACGACCAAGTCTACATAGGATCACACAGGGTTTGATGCAGAAAACAAATTTTTACCAATTTTGAAATCTATTAACCTGCTGTTGATTTTTCCTGCCCCACAAAGGGATCAAGACGTTTTTGTACATCTAGTCAAAGTTGACTTTGTTTAGGGCATGGATTATACATGCTACCCCCGACCTTAGACTGAGATTGGCATGAACAGAAATTTTAACAAAAAATCCTCAAGCGGGACACCAAAACTTAGGGCACAATCAAGGGTTTAACACAAGGCCTCACCCCCATTTTAAAAAAATCCGCCGAAAAAGCCCCCACACCGAAAGCGATCCAGTTATAAAACCCCCCCACCAAAAGCACCCAGAAAGCCTCCACCTGTTAATGACCTCGACTGACAGTCACACTAGCAAAAAACACCCTCGTGTATTTTTTAACTTTTTCTGATTACTATACTTTTTTTTCATTAAAAATTTAAACCAGCAGCACCCTAACTCCACAGATGGGCAGCCATAAACCAGCAACTTTGCCTTATAACAAAACCCCAAAAACAAGATGCCTATAAACCGCAGAGAAAAAGCTTTTTGGGTGCTAACTTTTTTAAAAAAAGTTTGCTAATGATGTAATTGTTTCTAATCCAACTTTTTACCGCGGGGGTTTGGGGGCGTTACTGCCCTTGTCACGCCGGTTTTAAACAAAAAGATGTAGAGAACAAACCCAACAGCTGTTAATATACTAAATATTTTAATTCCCCTTTTCTCTGAACAAGTTCTTATTCTTTCTGCTAACGTTTTGTTTTTAGAAGCATTTTGTTATTTTCTCTATTCTGCTTTTTTTGCGCTGCTAGCTTTTTCTAAACCATCAACAAAAATTCTACCTAATTTTTCTTAATTTTCCCTTTAATTTTTGTATTTTCTCTTTATTTTAGCCTATTTTTTTAAATTGTTATCCCGCATCAGGGCCCCTTATTTTGTTCTTCTTTTACTCTCTATCTAGCTCACCAAGGGTTCCAAATTGTTTTCCCCCTTCACCCCTTATTGCTTTTGACTTCATTTGCCCCAGATTTCACGCAAGGCAATGGGGAATCGTTAATTGTTTCTAATGTTTTTCTGACTTTCCTCTTAAAACTTTTCCAATTTTTTTGCTGCATCATTTATCTTGGTCCTAAATCTTGAAAAGGGGTCATTTCATTTCAATTGTGTTGGGAAACCCTTTTTCCCCAAGTTTTAAAAACTAACCCTCAGCCTTAAAATTTTAAAAATTTTTTAATCGTTTTTGGGTCGGCAACAGGAATTCCGTCAAATTTTTTTAAATTTTAAAAACTTAGTTGGGTCTGGTTTTGTAGTAACTCTACAAAATTTCCTCGCTAGTTTTTATACAGATTTTTCTTTTACCATTTTAAAAAACAAAGGATACCCCTCTGGGGGTTCACTCCATCTTAGTAGAAGATTAAATTCTTTTTGTTAAAGTTCTGCACGAGATGCGCAACTAAAGGGGGTGTTTCTCTTCTTCTTTGGAAATGAAAACCTTTCGCTGCTCTTTAAATTTCTTCACGCAATAAGGCCAAAATTCTGTTTCATCTTCTTCAAAAAAGGGCCTGGCAGATCTCTTTCTTTTTCAATGGGATAAATCGCGTCAAAATTTTCCCATCCATTTTTTTTATTTATATTCGTTTTGTTTTTTTAAAATGAAACCATACGGGGTTTGACCCGACCATACAGAAAAAAGAAGACCCCATGGCGTAAAAGGGATAAGGCAGACTGAATTAGTGTAAAACCCCCCCAACATTAGCCTACAAAAATTAATATCAATTCCCTGATCTGGGGCGACGATGTTAAAAAGCCAGGGACCGCTAAACAAACATTCAAAATAATAAACATCAGCAGACCAATGCTACTGTTTTTGCAATTTAGGGGAGGGGACGTTAAAAAATATAGCAATCAAACTGGGTGGGAAAAAGTTTTTTTCAAAGAGGCAGACATTTTGCCCCTATTCTGACTATCTGCCAAAAAAGAAAGGAAAGAAAAATCTATCAGGAATACAAAACACAACGGGCCTCAACCCAGAGTGGGGTGGGAGCAAAGAAGATGTTAAAAAAGGGAGTACAGAACAAAAGGGAACAGATTTTTCATCCCTCTAATTTTGAGCGTTAAAGACGCAAATGCCATATTACCAAAAACGCCAAAGAAAAAATTTCTTATCAAAATAATTTTTAAACCTACGGTTCGTCGTTCTGCTGAAGACCCTGAAGCTAAATACGGGGGTTTAAGGGCCCTTTTTCTTAGTTTATTTTTTTCAACCCGAACTGGCCAAACAATCTTAACCCAGTATAAAAAAAAACGGGATTTTTTATGAAAACGTTATACACGCCATTACAAAAATAAAAACAAGCGAGACACTCCGGGAACATACTCTAAACAGTTCAAAGTCTTTAAAAGGGAATTTTTTTCTTGTTTTCGAAGGAAAAAACTCCTTTTCAGAGGAATCCAAAAGCGTTTTTTAAAC
>JAFLJL010011225.1:0-27456 GCA_018398815.1 Conus ventricosus
TTTATACAATACATCATTGTCGTCCCACCGACCTAACCATTTTTAACCCTAGCTGTGCTTCGTACCTAGCGTAGTACTTCTCAACGTCTTATGTAGACGTTTTTTGAATCTGTTCAATACTTAGTTCACACCTAAATACTTTTTAGTTTTTCCACAAGCAGCCAGAGAGTATAATCTTTCTTTATGACAGCGGTCTACAGAGTAGTCTGCCTGCTTCCTCACACTTTAATATTTTTCATCACAACCCATTTTAAAACAATAAAAAATAATAAAATTTATTTTTAAAACCATGAGTTTAACACTGGTTAATTATGCAGTGCCTATCGTTGGTGTTATAGTTTATTCTACCCTTGCAAAATGTTTTTAGGAATAAAACCGCCCAACAGGGGGAAGATAAAGATTCGCCAAAGCTAGTTGCAACCTTATTTTTAGCTTTACAACAAAAGATTATTTGATTAAAAAGCACATAGACAGCCTTTCGTATTATGATTTTTTAATTATTTTTTTAGTTAATAAAAAGATGAGTGAAAAAAAGATTATCAATACGATTTACCACTCTGCTGTAATTAGCGGTCTTAGTTTTAGGCTATAGCGTTTTAAAGCAAAAAACATGTTTAGAATGAAACCGGCAGATTTAGGAAGGTAGACATTGAGGACGTTTTTTAAGGTTATAGTTGTAATCACTGCAGGGATTGCGTCAAAAGACTTTCTTGTTGCTCAGGGAATTACCCCAGAAAATTTTAGTTCATAGAAAGATTAATCGAAAAATATTGATTTATAAAAAGATGGCGGGAGTAGTTATGATGGTAGGAGGGCTATTGTTAATGCTTTGGCCTCTCTGGAAGCAATTATATGTTTAGTAAATTGAGGTCTGATGAAGGGGAGAGAACGCCATAACAAGGCAATAGAAGATTTTAGCTAAGGCAAGAGACGCTTACGGAAAAAGACGAATTGCTCACTTAGACTTTATTAAAAAAAAGTTAAGGGAACAGGGTCATGCAGAGCACACATTTACAAGACGTTGATGAGGCAATGAATGAGTATTACTTAGTGACAGGAAAGAAGTTTCTAACAGCCCCCCCTCCAGAACCCGTCTGACTTTTATGAACCATCAGAAGAACAGAAATAACAGAAATTGGTTTTATTGTGGGTGCTAAAGGGGGCAATCTATATTCTTGCACAAACAATTTAAATTTTAATTAAATACGGTCCTTCTTATGGACAAGTACAAAATTTTTATTATTCTCCTAAGGTTATTGGAAAGGAAAGATGCTATTGAAAACTCAGTAAAGCTGCTAGAGTGTCTGAATCAGATGCGAAAGACTGGCTTTCCCAAAACAAGCAATTTGGCAATATATCTGCCTGCCCCAAAAAGAATAATAAGGCCTAGATTTGTTAACTCGTTCCAAATGACACCCACCAGATGGATTTGCTGTATCTTCCACATGCAAAGTTAGAAGAAAAAAGTTCAAGTATGCTTTGCAGTTGTTGACATGGCTTCAAGATACAAAGACGCTAAAACCTTTAACGGGATAAAAGCTCAACTGCGTGGCTGTAGCTTTACAACAAATATACTTTGAGAGGCCCATTAAGTATCCTAGGATGATTCAATTTGATGATGGAAAAAAAGTTTTAAAGGTTCGTAAACCAACTGGTTTTAAAACATCATGTTACAGTTAGGAGAGGGATCCCGGGCAACCATCGATCACAAGCCCTAGTAAAAACTTTAATAAATCTAGCTGAACGTCTTTTTCCCTATCAATATCACAGAAAAAAATTATGGATAGAGAACGCAACACAGAATGGGTTAGGAGATTGCCAGCAGTCTTACGCGTCATGAACAATGAAAAATTTTAAAAAGCAACAGGCCTTAAACCAGTAAACGCAATCAAATTAAAAAAAATTAGCATTACTAAAGCACCAAGGTAATCAAAAACTCTTACCGTTTGGCTAAAAGTAAGATACTTGTATGCTCCTGGGAGGCGAGAGTGATGTTAGAATTAGAGCTACAGATCCTATATGGACATAGATGTATATGAAGTTTTAGCGAATCATGAAACAAACCCTCCCGTATGTTATTTAAGAGAGACTCTCTCTTCTAAAAAGCCTGCCCCTAAAAGATCCCTTTTTTCGTGAAGAGCTGCAAGTTGTCCCTCCAAACACAGTGAGTTAAACTTAATTTTTATGTCCCTGGGAGAGAATGTAAATATCTTCGTTCACGATCACCAAATCTTATCTGACGTAAGCCCCGTTTTAAATTAAAAAATTGCGTCAATTTTTAGAGGTTTTTGCGTGTTAATTTTGTTTTAAAAACAAGGTTAATTTTGGCCAAAACTAATATGTGATGGGCGTGATTTGGATGTTTTGTCAAGTACTGGGGGTCCCGCGGTCCGAACCACAGGGAAGTGGAGTCAGGCACCCATACCACACTCACCACAAAGCACAAGGACCCAGGACATACACTCAAAGACAATATTTAATTGCACATTACAAACACACTCACACGCACACATAAATGGGGTGGGAACACTGGTAGAAGAGAGAGGCAAAAAGAACACAGGAGAAAGGAGGGAAAAAAGAGCGAGATACAGAGAGATTAACTACTAGATAGGGGTCAAAAATAAAATAATAAAGGAAAAAAATGTTAAGTCCACCCGTCCGGGATGCCCCCAAAATTTCACCTCTTATTTCCCTTAGAAAGAAAAGAAGAAATAGAGACAATCTAAATTTTCACAATCACAGGGCCTGAATTTTCAGGAAAGGAAGAAAAAAAAATAAAAATAAAGAAAAAAAAACAAATTCGCAGAGGAGACAGAGGGGCCTGTCCACTACCACTCACACGTCAGTACACTTCAGAACAGCTACACTAATCTTTGTGTCAACCAAGTCCAAGTCCAATGATGTCTTGATGGAAGTCGGGGGACTTCCAGCCTTCAGTGGGAGCGTCACAGCAACCCCTCCTGCCGTCGCCTCAGCAGCTCTCCCCAGCACCGCAGCCAAGGAGGCAGTAGGACCGGAGTTCAAGAGGAATCAGCCAAACCAGCGAACCACCAGAGAAACCCCAAACAAGCAAACAATCAAGCCCTAAGGCTGGGCGTCTGTACCATGCTCGGGAATTCGTTTCCAGTTTGTCAGTGTCAGAGGGTCGTGGTCATGTTGGTCGAGACAAAGAAAAGAAGAGTGTCACGAGGGAGATAAGAAGGGAGCGTAAGCAGCTGATAGAAGATTGATCAAGCATGAAAAATGAGGGTCCGTCCAATAGAAAGAGTATCGGCGTCAATCGATAAATAAAATTCTGAAGTAAGGAAAAGAGGGCCTCTTGTAATGAGTCCAGGTCATGTCACACATGATACAGGCCCTAATCTCAATTAAATGTTAATGCCAAACCTGTTTTATTTGCAACGTGTCAAACCTTCCTTAACAATTTATCCATTGATGTCAATCAAAACTAAAACATAGGTAAGTAGGAATACATTTTAGAAAGTATTATGAGCAATTGATTCGTCGGGTGATTGAGCAACCACTGGCAGACCGTCCCTTTAATAAAAAAAAACTACTATAAATTTCGTTTTCTCCGTAGGCACTTTTTGCTCTTTAGTACATAAAATGGATTATACTATAGTGACACACTCAACCCGCAAAACATGCACTCAAATATTTATGCATTAAACGTGGAACGGTAAATCATGGGGAGGGAGAAAACGTTGACTTGAAGAGAGGGTGGACGTGTGTCCCCCACCCACACCCGGTAAATTTTTGCCCTTAAGCCAAAACAACTCTCGGTTCACATTCACGACGTCAAATTACTCTCCAACAAAAATATTGACTAGGCTCTTAGCCTCCACCAATAAAGCAAATTAGTATTGCGCAAAATTACGATAGTACGACGTGCCATTAAATTCATTGAAAACTTATTCTTTTTGCTCTATGCGTCGAGCTTACTCGACCGGGCAATATATCGCACTCACGCGATTTTAGCAGGACAACTAAGACAATCCTGCACAAGAAGCAGACGAAATAACCCAGCAGAACACGCAAAAACTTTTAGAGAGGAAACTAACGATTAGAAAGAATTATGACTCTCCACTTAGAATTTGAATAAGTGATTTACTTTACATTAACCGTGGGAAATGTACGCATAGAAGCCTATTCAAGGAAACAAAAAGTCACTTACCATCAGGCTTGTGGAAAGCTTAGCGATGTTATCGCTTCTGCTCACGAAAGACACCAGCGTCTCAAACACCGGCCTCCAACTCTCCCGAACGAGGAAAAAGAATGGTCGCCTGTACCACGCCCCAGGCCTGGTTAGCAGGAAGAGAGTCCCACGTCGCCAACCAACCAAAACCCCTATGCACAATACAATGGAGGTTAGCCACTCCACAGGGTGAGGTGAAGATTTCAACGAAGAAATCTAAACAGCAGTGAAGCTCGAACCCGATAAACGCTACACCGGAGGAGAAGGTATGATTCGGACTCGAGGTCTGAACTTTCGCCAAATGGGCCAAGGTGACACCGCGAAAAAACGTCAAGCCTCGATTCTAGGTCGAGTAGACTCGAGAATCTCCGAGAAAAACTGAAGCATGCGTGTCAGACCTGAACAGCAAGGCCCACTCGACGGAAACCCCGTGGACAGTTACAGGTAGGAGGGAGGATGATGAAAACAATTTTATTCGAGGGGAGAGGGATGGAGGAAAGGCTACAATGGGGATAAAAGACATAATAAAAAACAGGAACCCCCAAACCATATTGCTGGTGTTTCTGGTCGTTGGATGGGAAAATAAAAACAGAACAGGTAGGATCTCCCCTCTGAAATTAGTACACCTGACATAAAACCATGCTTCGTGACAACACCCCCGACGATAAGGTCTAGTGCCAATGAGGACATTGGATAACCAGTATGACAGAAACAGGGAACACTATATAATGCAAAAGCGATACAGAGAGGAAAACAGGATTGCGACACCACACGTCGCGAAACAAATATTGGTTACACATTCAAACACATAGCACGTGAACAGCAGCATCAAGAAATGGAATCGGGAAATTGATCACTCTATTCCGACTCAAGTATCTGCATCTAAATTGTCCCTTCCGGGTATGTGACGGGAACTGAAAGGCTAAACTCCTGAAGCTCAATGGCCCACAACACCACATGAGCCTCTTGCTAACAGGGACGGTACTTCTGTGGAGGTATTGGAGCGGGGACTGGTGGATCCGATTCTCAGGATATAATCCTTCCCATACAATTATGGATAGAACCGTTGGTAGCCCAGACACAGAATTGCACTCGTGCTCTATAGCTGTCAGGTTATTTTTCTCTGTGCGCCCATCAATTTCTGGCTGGCATTCGCCAATGGGATAGGACGACCCGTTGCCTTGGTATTGTAACAGCACAGCTCACAGTCCTACGTGGAAGCAGCAGTCGCAGGACGAAATGGCTTACTCAGGTCTGTGAGCTGCAGAAATGGCTTGGCTGGGTAACGGCCCTTTTCAGACTGTTGAAGGAATTCAGTGTCACGTGTACTCCCACAAAAGGGTCTCCGGCTTTCGGCTGAGGCTTGTCGGTCAGGGGCCTTGGCGTTATCCGCGGATATGAGGGATTGATAATCATGTAATAGCCGACAAGGCCCAGGAAGGAACAGAAGCTCCTTTTTCGTTTCTGGGAGTGAGGATTTGCACTCTCTACACGGTCGATCTTTGTCTTGTTTTCCGGTTGGAGGAAACCTCTCCCGACAACGTTCCTATGAACTCGATTGTCGGCCTCCCCTCATTTGGGCACTTGGTTGGCATTGCAGCTAGCTGACACTGTCGGAGGAGGGCAAACACGTGCTGGATAACCTCCACATGTCGATGCAATGTTCTGTTGCCATAGCAGGTAGGTCATCGATGTAGTTGTGAGCCTAAGGACAGGTTGAGGGGTTGCAGCATTAATCCTCATGATCCCTGCTGAAGGGGACAGGCCTCCTGCCCCGTCTTGAGGTCCGAAAGGCTATGTCCTTAAACTGGTACTGTACATCTAGTGTGCGTAAACGCAGTTTTTACGCGGTACCTGTAAGGGTCCATAGGAATTTCGCCATCAGCCGTTGGCGAGATCAATTCTTAGGATGTACCGCGACATGAGCTAATTGCTGAAAGATCTTGTCGATCTCGGGCAACGGTTCTGCATCGAATATCAAGATCTTGTTCAGCCTCCTGAAGTCTACACAGAACCTATTCCTGCCGGTCGGTCTTGAGTATCAGAAGTATGGGGGACGAATAGGGAAGAATAACTGCCACGTTCTATGACGTCCAATCTGCAACTTGGAGATGTTTCTATTTTCTTAATCACATCCATTTGAGAATGAGGTAGAGGATATTGTTGACCCTGATCGGGATGTCAGGGGTTAGTTCAAAGTGCCACAAGTTCCTAAGTTGACACTTCAGCGGAAACGTCCGTTAAGGATGTCTTGGTATTCCTTACTCTTGACTCCAAGCAATGGACTTCGTTGAATCTCTGACTATGGTGGTTGGGATCTTGAAGTCTCCTCACCATGTCTCTTCTTGTTGATAGCCAATACGGAATGTCTCTAACTACAACGGTGCACATCTGCAGTTCACACTAAATATCCATAGGGAGTGAAACAAGCCTGCATTGCTATCACGGCCTCATATTTTGAGTAGGTGGCGTGTGCACCTTTTACACACAGACTTGTCCTTACCGCGCCACAACGTATCAAATACATCCCAGTCACTACACGCGCCCCTGAGAAACTGGGAAGGGACCCTGCCAGGTTAGCTGAGCTTGTGATGGTGGAGAGGGCAGCAGCAGCAAGGACTTCGTCTCCGGCTCGTACACATCGCTGGCGTGCCATTCCTGTCATAGTATATCTTGTACTATTTGCGCTTGGGCCAAATTTCTGATAGGCTAATCCGCAGGTGGATGCGATACCCGCTCTTTGACGGTTCGAGCCACATATTCCGCCTGTGTCTTGAACTTCCTCGCTGGTCACTGTAGGGAGGTCCACTGTTGGGCGGAGAAAAGACATTGGTCCCTTCACCGTGCTACCATAGAGCTGCATCGAATGGCGGAGTTTCCCCAAGCCTCTCATTGAGGCACCCTCTCGATTCGAAAATAGCTCAAGCTGGGACAAAAAATCGATCCAATCCTTGGGGCTGTTCCTGCGCTAGACGGCGTATCATTTGATTGAAGTGTACCATTTGTATCCTCTACGAGCCCTTGGACTGAGCATGGTAGGGCAGTGGTCACCTCCTTGTGGATCTGGAGAAGCTTATAAACTCTGTAATGACGTCGGATCAAGAACTGGGTTCCCCTGGTCACGCAGAACCATTCTATCAGTGCAATTCCAGTTCCTAGTCCACATGTTCCAGAGTGCTTCTGACGAGTCAACGGCCGTCAATTTCTCTTTCTATTGGTGTTGCTTCCGGATACGCGTAGCGTAGTCGACCATCTCCAAAAAACATGCTTGAGACCACGAGATGGAAGCTGGGGGGACGATGGGACCGATAAGACCACACCAACTTTGGCGAATGGATTTGTTTTTGTACGATTAAGGGTACTTTTCCCAGAGGCAACCCGAGTGTTACCATCCTTTCGGCGTCGTCCTTGGGCCGCGTCGCATGTCGGGCAATACTTCTGTCGTAAGACGGCAATACCAGCCAGTAAAATTCTTGCTGGACTCGCGCTCCAATGTACGACGGGCTCGCCCCTACAGTTGTCCTGCAATGGGCGTGGTCGTCGCCCACAGTCGTAACAAGGTTTGTTTGCAGTGCTCTTGGGCACCACTAAACTTGCCGGGTGGCTGTCAGAGTGGGTGACCGAAAACGGCGATTGTTACTAACCCCTTCCGTCGAGACGAAATCACTTGGTGTGCTCCCAGTCGCCTTAGGCCTCCTCTTTCCACAAGCAGTCGGGATCCTTGTTCTGCGGTGGGTCTTTGCCTGGAGCCGACTTGATGGTACAGGCTCAAGGGAGACCAGTCTGCTTCTGAGAAAAGGGGTGTTAGTTAAGGGCCTTAAAGCCTTCTTTCTCCCTTGGTCTAGAGTACGTGTGGTTTCGGCCGCGGATCCACGTCTGGAGGGAGCTCAGGTGAGATCCGTCGGGGTTCTCACTCTCGAACCGATCGGAATTCCCAATGACGGAGGAATATGCTGGTTTCTTGAGAGTACGGCCCAAACTTTGCTTCAAAGTAGGGGGGGGAAATATTAACAAGGAAACTGATATCGTGATGCTTGGAAGACTCTCTTCCACCCCGGCTAACGTGGCACGATGGTCCTTCGGATGGCCGTCCTCGGGCACTAGTTCCTAGTCCACGAAGATGGCGGTTCGCTCCTGTATCGGCCAGATTGCCCTCGACTATCTTCTGGACCCACGACGGAAGGGAAGTTGGGCACTCTGGGGTAGTCACCTATCCTCCCCCGCTAGGATACAGTGACTCGAAGAAGACCACGGACTTGACCCTTGTTTCCTCTGGGACAGTCACGGGACGACATGTCGCGCTTCCCACAGAGAAAAAACAAGCCCGAGGTTCCAGACCAGACACTCCGCGGGCAAGAGGGTTTTCCTGCACTCGGCGGAGGAGCTCCTTTAATTCCTCCTGTTTGCGTTCCTTCTACCTTTGGCCAGACGGGGGTGGACGAAAGTGACGCTGGGCGTTTCAGCGAAGCTTCGGCGATCTGATGGCCTGGGCGGAAGGTCTTACGGTCGACGACCTCATCCCAGCGATGTGCAGAGCCAGGGCGATACGGAATTGGAAGCAGCTGCACGGAGTAAAAGCAGTCTTCGTGTCCATTTCCGTCATGCCTCGATCCAATATTCGAAGGTGCGTCTCAAGCTTTTCGCCAAACTGTGTTTAAAAGTCTCATCGGAATCCGTCTCATGGTGCGGAATTTATTACGGTATATGATTCGGGAGTCAGATGTAGGCGAGGACCGAAAGGGCAGCTTTCAGGGTCCCTGGTAAGAGAACAGTACTGGCGGAAGTCCATGAAAGCTTCTTTTGCCTTCCCAGTCAGGCTCAGCAATCAGGTACAGTTGCATCTCTTTTCGTATGACGGATTATATGCAGCTCGGCCATCACTTCAAAGTGACTTCGATGTTCGTTCGATGTTTGTCAGCGGACTGAAGGTAGGCATCGGAGTTTCCGGTGGTGCAATGGGAAACTCATCTCCCGGATAGGATGTCTCTTTCCGGATGGGGTTGACACCGATTCGCCAACTGGGCGTAGCTGACTTAGGGTTCTTTCACTTCAGCCTTTGACGTTCTTCTTCCTAGACGGGCCTCAAACTCTAGATACCTTCCTTTCTCGTGCTTCCATTTCTCTTCTTTATTCTCTCTCTAGTTCCTCTCCTCCATCTCCTTTTTCACCGTCCTCTCTTCTTGGGCTTCTCTCCTCCTCCCCGCTCTCTCTTTCCTTCGCTTCACTCTCTCTTCCTTTCCAGTCTCCTCTCCTCCATCTATATTTTCCACCGTCTCTATTCTTTGGCTTCTCTCTCCTCCCGCTCTCTCTTTTCCTTCGCTTCTCTCTCTTCCTTTTCAATTTTCCAGGCGAGGAAGGGGTCCAAGGGAAAACGCGGTGAAATGGGCGTAACGGGGAGGTAAGACTCCCAGGCGGGTGGAAAGGACCTCTTGGTCTCTCTGCGGTCATACGTCGGCTTTGGGCATGACCATGTGAAGTCTGGTGAATCTTACAGGTGTGGCATGCCTAGGGGAGAGTTCTTTGCAAATTCAAGATTCCGCAGTGACGGTGACGGGGGGTGTGGCAACACGCACCAAGGAATTAAACCATTTGAGTGGTCTAGTACTCATTGTCGCCTGCACTACAGGACTGTCTAAGCAGGGTCGAATTAATCGTCTCCTATAATCATAGAGCGATTAGTTGGGAGGGTTTCAGAAGGATCCATGGTTGCGGTGTCACTTGACGTGGGAATCAAACGCCACCGGAAAAAGGTGCCGGAAAGGTGGACAAACAGTCGAGCGTGAGGAAGAATACAGGTTCCTCTGGATGTGCAATCCAATACAACACCCTAGCTTGGAGAACTGTCACTATCTGATAGTGACCAACAAACTAAGAAAACCAATGGGAAAAATATCCCTGCAGTGCTCCCACACAGGCAACACACATGGCTGTGTAAGTCACACCGTACTGTGTTCAAGAAACGCATATGCGATGGCACAGGCGACAATGTGGGGATTATTACCCAAACAACTAGTTCTCTTCGCTCAAATCCGACTTCCACATCTAAGTCTCAGAATACTAGTCACGGGGTGCATTTCAAACAATACAATGTTGGAGATATCACCCATGTACCCCATATCACCGAAGATGTTTCCTCTTAGGCTTATTATCTTGAAGTTACAACAACGTGCCAAACCGTATAGAATTTTCTTTACCAAAAACAAAGGTTAGCAAATCCGGCTAAGTCAATCTGCTTATCTAACTAAGCAGTTGTCTTTCTTTATGGAACCAAGTGACCTGACCACAGGATTCTCGCACTATACTCTTTAGGAAGTGTCTGAACTGTAACTGACAACTGCCCAACTGCCTGGACGAAAGATCCGCTTATGTTTATAGAACAGACGAAATCCCGTCCAATATCCAACTTCTCGCTCGATCAGTAATGGCCTCTATCTTGCCTTAGGTGACTGACTCAACTAACCAAACAAAAGCTGGTTAACACACGCGTTTTCACAAACTGGGAAGAAAAAAGTTTCAAACGATTCACAAGGTTGTTACAAAAAGTAGCCACATATAGCTATCTCCCCAGAAAAGAAACATTAAGTAGTCATGCAGTCCCACATATAAACAAGGAACAAACATTAGGAAAAATTCAAACACGAAAGGTCAAGTAAATTCGTCCACCTAAACGAGGAAAACAGGGTGTAACGAATTTTAAACACCCAAGGGGAAAGAATAACAATCGCAAAAATCCTGCAAACACCAACAATTAACGAAAGTATTTACCAGCAGAAAATTCAAATGGTTATTTTTTTTTTTTTTTTTTTAAAATGACACACATCACGGCGAGGAGAGCAGCCGGTATGCAATAATGGCAGTAAGAGGCGTCGAGGGTACTCGACTCCACTCCATCCCCTCTACTCCTCCCCCAATGAGGCATTCATACACTCATAGCCATACCCAGCCACAAACCTCCCACTTAAACACAATCACAAAACGAGAAAAAGGGATCCTGCGCCCGTAGCAAAGAGGTGGCAGAGTTTACCCAACCTATACCAACTCTCCCCGGCCATCTCCACCAAATTGTCCAAGTAATGGGGAGTCCCGACGGTCCGAACACTGGGAGAGTGGAGTCAGGCAACCATTCCACCACTCACCACAAAGCACAAGGTCCCCAAGGTACATACACTCAAAGACAATATTTATTGCCATCTTCAACACACTCAAACTGCACACACTAAGTGGGGTGGGAACTGGTAGTAGAGAGAGGGCGAGAGAAACTACAGGAGAAAGGAGGGAAAGCAAGGCGAGATACCCAGAGAGATTACTACTTAGATAGGGGTCAAAATATAAAATAAATAAAGGAAAACAATGTTAAAGTCCCAACGTCCCGGTGATGCCCCATATTTACACCTCATCTTTCCCTTAGAAAGAAAGAAGAATTAGAGACAATCTAAATATGGTCACATCACTGGGCCTCTGAATTTTCAGGGAAAAGGAAGAAAAAAAATAAAATAATAAGAAATAAAAAAAAAAAAAACGCAAAGAGGAGACCGAGGGGCTGGACCACTACCCTCCACTCACGAAACTTCCGACCAGTACCACCTCATCTTGTGTCCAACCAAGTCCATGTCCAATGATGTCTGATGGATAAGTCGGGACTTCCAGCCGTCCAGGGGGAGGACAGCAACCCTCATGACCGTCGCTCAGCAGCTCTCACCAGCACCGCAGGCCAAGGTGGAGGTAGGCCCGGGAGTTCAGAGGAATCAGCACCAAACCGGCGATACCACAGAGAAACACCCAACATGCAAAACAAACAAGCCATAAAGCTGGGGTCACGCTTACATGTGGGATACGATTCCAGTATGGTCAGTGTCAGAGGGTCGTGCGTCAGTTGGTCGAGACCACAAGAAAAGAAGAGTGTTCGAGGGAGATACGTGGGAGGAAAGCAGCAGATAGAAGAATGAATAGCAGAAAATGTAGGTCCGTCCAATAGAAAAGAGATAGGTGTACATCACGAAAATTAAATATACTGAGTTAGGGAAAAGTGAGGCTTGTATTGGTCAGTCATGTCACACATTGCTACTGGCCCTAATCTCACATTAAATGTTAATGCAAACATGTTAAATTTGCACGAGTCAACCTTCTTAACATTTATTCTTTGATTTAATCCAAAACTACTTAGGTAGTAGGAACATATTAGAAAGAATTTTGAATTGAATCGTCAGGGATTGAGGCAACCACTGGCAGACTTCCCTTTATATAAAAAAAACACTAAATATTTCGAATCATCATCCGTAGGATCTTTGATCTTTATACATAAAATGGATTAGACTATAATGAAACACTCACCCGCACAACTGCAAACACAAATATTTATGCAGTAAACGAGGAACGAAACATGGGGAGGAGGAAAACGATGACTTGAAGGATGTAGGGTGGTCGAGTTGTACTACATCCTCCCCACGGTTAAATTTTGCCTCAACAAACACACGCGGTTTCACCTCTCTGAGTCAAAAATTTACTCGCCAACCCAAAATAAGACTTATGATCTTAGCCCTCCACCAAAATGCAAATAAGTATTGGAAAAATTACGAAGACGAGGCCATTCAACATTTCAGTGGAAAAACTTATTACTTGTGACTCTATGCATGAGCCATACTCGACGGCAATATTTCGCATCTCGAGATTTTAGCTGGATAACTAAAAAATACCCTGCACAAAGAAGCAGACGAAAACCAGCAGAACATCGCAAAACTTTTAGAGTTGAAGAATCTTAACGATAGAAAGAATTATGACACTCCACCTTAGAATTTGAAATAAGTGATTTACTTTACTTTTAACCGTGGGAAATGATACGCAATAGTAGAAGACGATCTCAAGGCACAAAACGTTCACTTACCAAACAGGCTTGTGAGAAAAGCTAGCCGTATGTTGGTGCTACGCTCTTGCTCACATGAAGAAACCGCTTCTCCATCCCCGTCCTACCAAACTCTCCCCGACGAAGGAAAAAGAAATGTCGTGAGACCACAGCCCCCAGCCATGGTTAGCGGAAGAAGAGCTACAAGTCGCCAACCACAAAATCCCTCATGCAATTACAATGAAGGGATAGCACTTCCAGGTCTTGAGGTGAAGATTTCAACGAAGAAATCAAAACAGCAGTGAAGCTGCAACCGGAAAACGCTACCAGGGAGAAGGTATAGGCACTTCGACGCCGAGGCTGAAACATTTCGCCAAAAGTGCCAAGAGGACGGTCACCGCGATCAAAAACGTACTGCTCGCGATTCTAGGGTGTGTAGACACGAGAATTCCGAGAAAAACTGATGCAATGCGTGTCAGACCTGACACAGCAAGGCCTCGCGGCATCCCGTGGACAGTGACAGGTAGGAGGTGAGGATGATGAAATCAGATTATATAGTGGGGGAGGATGGAGGAAAGCTTACACTGGAAAACAAGGCATAACTAATAACAGGACCCAAACCAATATTGATAGAGGTGTCGGTCGTTGGATGGGAAAATAAAAACGAAACAGGTAGGATCTCCCCCAACCTGAATATTACACTGGACAAAAAACCCTGTTCGTGACAAAACCCTCCCCGACGAAAAAGTCTAGTGCCACTGAGGCTAAGACTATCCCAGCTATGACAGAAACAGTGGAACACTTATAATAATGCGAAAATAAAGCGAACCGAGAGGAAATACAGATGCGACCACCAAGTCAGCGAACAACTATTGGTTACACATTCAACAATAGCACGTGGAAGCAGAACTCATGAACTGGACTCGGGAATTTGTCATCTTCCGACTCAAGTTATCGGCCTCTACATTGTCCATTACTGGGAATGTGTCGGTAACTGAAAGGTATAACTCTGACGCTCCATGGCCCAACCCATGTGCTCTTGTAACAGGGCGGATTCGTGGAGGTATTGGAGGGGATGGTGATCCGACTCCAGGATAAAATCCTTTCCCATAAAATATGGATAAGAACCGTCTGGTTAGGCCAGACCACATGCTAGGCACTCTTGTCAATAGTGTTGGTAATTTTTCTCGGCGCCCATCATATTTCTTGCTGGCATACGCACTTGGGAGAACGAACGTTGCCTTGGTCTTGTTCTAACAGCACAGCTCCAAGGTCCTAAGTTGGAAAGCATCTGTCCGCAGGACGAAAGGCTTACTCTGGTTGTGAGATGCAGAACTGTGCTGGCTGGTAACACTGCCCTTTTCAGGATGTTGAAGGCTTTCAGTGTCCGTGTCACTCCACAAAGGGTCTCCGGCTTTCGGGCTGAGGGTCTTGTCGGTCAGGGGCTTGGCGATATCCGCGAAATGGAGGGATGAACTTCCTGTAATAGCCGACAAGGCCCAGGAAGGAATAAACGTAGCTCCTTTTTGTTCTAGGGAGGTTTTGCACTTTCTACACGGTCGATCTTGTCTTGTTCCGGTTGGTGGTAACCTCTCCACGACATAAGTGTCATAAGAACTCGATGTCGGCCTCCCATATCTGGCCCACTTGGTTGGCCTTGCAGCTAGCTGACACTGTCGGAGGAACGGGGCAATACAAGTGCTGGATATCTCCATACATGTCGATGCCAATGTTCTGTTGCCAGGGCTGAAGGTCATCGATGTAGTATGTGAGCCTCAGGCTGTTGAGGGGTTGCAGCATCATCCTCATGATCCTGATGAAGACGTGCTCCTGCCGTCTTGAGTCCGAAAGGCATGACCTTAACTGTTACTGTCCCTCTGATGAGTTAAACGCACAGTTTTTCCGCGGTCTGAAGGGTCCATAGGAATTTGCCATTAGCCTTTGGCGAGACTCAATCTCTACGTGAGAGTACCGCGCTGAGCTAATTGTGCAAAGGTTTCTTGTCGATCTAGGGCAAAACGGTTCTGCATCGAAATCTCAAGATCTTGTTCAGCCTCCGAAGTCTACACAGGAAACCCTCATCTGCGCCGTCGTGTATGGCGTATCAAGAAGTTGATGGGGACGAATAGGGAGAACTGCACCGTTATATGACGTCCATCTGCAACAAGGAGTGAATCTCTTTCTTAATCAATCATTTGAGAATGAGGTAGAGGATATTGTTTTGACCCTGACGGGATCTTCCTGGGTTAGATCTAGTGCACAAGTTCTCTAAGTTGACTTCAGCGAAAACGTCCGTAAATGTTGATGTCTTGGTATTCCTTAACAGATCAGCACGTGACTTCGTTGAACTCTACGAAAGGTGGTTGGAGATATTGACGTCCTCCATGTCTCTCTTCTTGTTGAAGAGCCTAACACGGGAATGTTCAACTCCAACGGTGCACATCTGCAGTCTCTCTCACCTTAGGGGTGTAAACATGCCTGGATTGCTCACGGCGCTCATACTTTTTGAGTAGGTTGGCGATGCACAAACTTGTCCTTCCGCGCCACACGTATCACCATAATTCCCAGTCCATCACGCGCCTGTGTAACTGGGGAGAGGGACCCTGCCATGGATAGCTGTAAGCTTGTTATGTGGAGCGGGAGCAGCAGCTGGACTTAGTCTCCAGGCTGTAAATCGCTGGCGAGCCTCTCCGGTTCATTGTAAATCTTGTACCTCTCTTGCGCTTGGGCCAAATTTCTGTGGGCTAATTCGCAGGTGGATATCGATCCGCTCTCTTTGAGGTCGGCCACATATTCCGCCTGTGTCTTGGACTTCCTGCTGGTCACTGTCGGGGTCCACTGTTGGCGGTGAGAGAACAGGACATTGGTCCTTCACCGTGCGACCATAGAGCAGATCGAAGGGCGAGAACCCAGGCTATCTTGAGGCACCTCTCGATAACGCAAATTGACTCAGCTGGCAAAAATCGATCCCAATCATTGGGACTGTTACTGCGTAGACGGCGTATCATTTTGCTTGAGAGTACCATTGAATCGCTTACGAGCCCATTGGCCTGAGCATGGTGGCGTAGGTGTGGTCACCTCCTTGATGGATTCTGGAGAAGCTTAATAAAAACACCTCTGACATGACGTCTGGACTGATAACTGGGTCCTGGTCAGACAGAACTTTATCAGGAATTCACAGTCATAGTCTACATGTTCCAGAGTGCTTCTGCAACCAGTCACGGCGTCATTTCTCTTCAAAGGTTGTTGCTTCGGATACCTCGATAGGTGAGTCGACCTCACAAATACAAGCCTTTGTGGACCTTGAGCTGAAGATGGGACGATGGGACCCGATAGATCCACACAACCTTTGGCGAAAATGGTTGTTGTCCGAATAAGGGTCTTTTCCCAGAGGCAAAACGAGTGTTACATCCTTTCGGCGTCGTCCTTTGGCATCGCGTCGCATGTACGGCAATACTTCCTGACGTCAGAGGAATACCAGGCCAAGTAAAAATTCTTGCTGGACTCGCTCCCAAAGTACGACGGGCTCATAAGTGTCCTGCCATGGGCGTTGTCGTGCCCCAGTCGTAACAAGTGTACGGCAGTGGCCTTCGGGCACCACTAACTGCGAGGCTGTCAGTGTAGGAGTGACGAAAACGGCGATTTGTTACTCCTAAACCCCTTTCCGTCGGACCGAACTCCCATGGTGTCTCCCCAGTCGTCATTAGGCCCCTTCTCCAAAGCGTCGAAACCTTGTTTCAGGTGGGGATCCTCTTGCTGAGCGACTTGATGGTATCCTGCGCAAGGGTGCCGTCTGCTTTGAGAAAGGGGTTTTAGTAAGGGACTTAAAGCTTCTTTCTCCTGGCATCAGAACGTGTTGGGTAAGGCACCGCGATTCGCGTCTGGAGGGAGACTCAGGTGAGATCCGTCGGGGTTCTCACTCTCAGAAACGAACGGAATTACCAATGAGGATGAGAATATGCTGGTTTCTTGAGAGCTTCGGCCCAAACTTTGCATTCCAAAGTTGGGGTGGTAATATTAACAAGGACTGATCTCGTGATTGCTTGGAAATTCTCTTCCACGCCGGCTACGTTGGCACGATGGTCCTCGGATGGCGTCTACGGGCACTAGTTCCTCGTCCACCCCGGAAGCACTGGCGGTCGCACCTGTATCGCAGATTGCCTAGACTATCTTCTGGCCCACGTCGGAAGGGAAAGTTGGGCACTCTGGGGTAGGTCACCTTCATCCTCCCGTTAGGATACAGTGAATCGTAGACACCGGACTTGCAACCTTGTTTCCTCTGCGGACACGTTACGGACGACATGTCGCGCTTCACACAGAGAAAACAAGCCCGAGGTTCCAGACCAGAACTCTCGGGAAAGGGTTTTCTGCCTCGGCGGTGGAGGCTCCTTTAATCTCCTGTTTGCGTTCCTTCTCCCTTTGGCCAGACGGGGGGCTGACGAATAGTGACGCTTGGCGTATATCCGACGAACGGCTTCGGCGATCCTGATGCCTGGGCGAAGGTCTTCGGCTCCTGCGGACTCTCCCCAGCTTGAATTGCAGATCCGGTGATACGGAATTTGGAGAAGCTGCAGCTAGCTGTCGAGTAAATGACAGTCCTTCGTGTCCTTTCCGAAGCCTCGATCCAATATTCGAAGGTTGCGTTCTCAGCGTTGCCAAACTGTTTAAAAGTCTCATCGGAATCCTTTTCCTCATGGTGCGGAATTCTTCCGGTTAAGATTCGGAGCAGTTTGTAGGCGAGGACCGAGAAGGGAAGCTTTCAGGTCCTTGGAAGATACTATTACCTGGATCAGGGAATTGGTCCTTGAATGCTTCTTTTTGCTTTACAGTAAGGCTAGCAATCAAGGTACAGTGCTTCTTTTCGTCTGAAAGATTTTATGCAGCGGCCATCACTTCAAAGTGCTCGATGTACGTATCGATGTGTCAGACGAGCTGAAGGTAGGCTCCGGAGTTGCGGTGGTGACCAAGGGATACTCCTCTCCCCGGCTAGGATGTCTATTTCTCCGGGTTGGGTGTTGACACGATTCTCATACAGGGCGTAGCTGATAAGGGAGTTCTTCCTTCAGCCTTTGACGTTCTTCTTCCAGAGACGGGCTCAAACTCTAGATCCTTCCTTTCTCGAGCTTCCCTTTCTCTTCTTTCTTCTCTCTCTAGTCTCCTTCCTCAATCTCCATTTTCCACCGTCTCTCTTCTTTCGGCTTTCTCTCCTCCCGCTCTCTCTTTTCCTTCGCTTTCTCTCTCTTTCCTTTTCCAGTTCCTCTCCTCCATCTTCCATTTTCCACCGTCTCTCTTCTTGGCTTCTCTCTCCTCCGTCTCTCTTTTCCCCTTCGCTTCTCTATCTTCCTTTTCCATTTTCCAGCGAGGAAGGGGTCCAAGGGAAAACGCGTGAAGAAATGGGGGGGGTAACGGGGGAGGAAGGGAATTCCAGGACGGGTGGAATGGACCTCTTGGTTCTCTTCGGTCATACGTCGGCCTTGGGGGACTGGAAGTGAAGTTGGTGTCTTACAGGAGAGTGCCCTGCCTAGGGGAGTCTTTGCCAATCCACGGATTCCGCAGTGACGGTGAGGCGGGGAGTGGCAGAGCAGCACCAGAGAATAAACATTTGAGTGGTAGTTCTAATAGTCGCCTGCACTACAGGACTGTCTAAGCCAGGAAAGATATTAATTTCTTATAAATAGAGCGGAGAGTAGGGCGGGTATCAGAAGGATCCATGGTTTGGGTGTCACTTGGACGTGGAATCAAATCGCCAAACAGGTAAAAAGGTGCCCGAAAGGTGGACAACAGTCGAGCGTGAGGAAGGAATACAGGTTCCACTGTTGTGCAACAATACAAACACCCAGCTTGGAGAAATGTCACTACCTAAGTGACCACCAAAAACTTACAGGAAAAACCAATAGGGAAATATACTGCAGTTGTCCCACCAGGCAAAACACAAAGGCTAGTGAAGATCACACGTACTGTGATCAAGAAACGCAACGGCTACAGGACGGCGCATTGGGGGGAATCTACCAACAATAGTTCTCTTACGACTCCAAGATTCCCACTAAAAGTCTCAGAATACTAGTCACGGGTGGCATTTCCAACATAAAAGTTAGAGATTTCAACAAAGATACCCCAAACTCACCGAAAGTTTGTTTCCTCAAAGGCAAAATTATCTTGAAAGTTCACACAACAGCCAAATCGTATAGAAATTCTTTCACAAATCAAGGGTAGAGAATCCGTCTAAGTCAAAACTGTGATCTAACAAGCGTTTTGTCTTTCTTTAAGGAACTCAAATGACCTGACACAGGCTTCTCGCCTATCTCTAAAAGAAGTGCTGACTGAATCAGGCAACTGCACCCTGCCGGGAGAACGACTTCCTCTTAAAGATTATAGAACAGACGAAATCTGTCCAATATCCAATCTAACGTCGATCAGTCAAGCCGATCTTGAATTAGGGTGACTGACCTCAATACTAACCACAAATGGCTGGGTTAACACACGGCCGTTTTCCACAAATGGGAAGAAAAAGTTTTCAAACGATCAAAAAGGTGTTACAAAAGTCGCCACAGAATAGCTAACTACACAGGGAAAACCTCAACAATAAGTATTAATATGAGAGTCCCAATATAAACAAGGAACAACAACGAAAAAAAATCAAACACGAAAGGTCATGTAAATTCTTCCACTATACAGAGGAATACAGGGCTGTAAACGAATGTTATCACACCCATGGGGGATAGAATAACAATCGCAAAAAATCCTGCAAACACACAAAATAAGCAAGTATTTCCTGCAGAAAATCAAATGGTTATTTTATTTTTTTTTTTTTTTAATAAATTGAACAACACGGCGAGGAGAGCGCGGTTGCAATAAGGCAAGTAAGGAGGGGCGAGGGACACTCGACTCCACTCCTCACCCCTCTCCTCCACCCATAAAGGGCTTCCTACCCTCTAAAAGCCCTAACCAGCCAACCTCCCACTTAAACACATATCACAAAACGAGACAAAGGGATCTGCCGCCCGTTGCAAGGTGGCAGACTACCCAACTAAACCACTTTCTGGCATCTCCACAAATTGTCAAGTTACTGGGGGTTCCCGACGAGTCCGAACCACAGGAGAGGTGGAGTCGGAAAACCCATACCACACTCACCACAAGCACAAGGACCAGGACTTACACTCAAAGACAATATTATTGACTCAAAATATTACAACCACACTTACTTGCACACACTAAGTGGGGTTGGGAACATGGTAGAGAGAGAGGGCAGAGAGAACACAGGAGAAAGGAGGGAAAGAAGAGCGAGATACAGAGGAGATTAACTACTAGATAGGGGTCAAAAAAATAAAATAAAAGAAAACAATGTTAAGTCAACCCGTCCCGGGATGCCCAAATTACACCTCTATTTTCCCTTAGAAAGAAAGATAGAAATAGAGACAATCTAAATTTGGTCACATACAGGCTGATGAATTTTCAGGAAATGGAAGAAAAAAAAAAAAATAGAAGTAAAAAAAAACCAAAACGCAGAGGAGACAGAGGGGCCTGGACTCTACCATCTCCACTCAGGACACTTCCGACCAGGTACCAATCATCTTGTGTCAACCATGTCCCAAGTCCAATGAAGTCTTGATGGAAGTCGGGACTTCCAGCGTCGCAGTGGGGGAGGTCACAGCCACCCCTCCTGCCGTCGCCTCAGCAGTCTCCCAGCACGCAGCCATGGTTGGAGGTTAGGCCCTGGAGTTCAGAGGAAATCAGCCAAACCCTGCGAAACCACAGGAAACCCCCAAACAAGCAACCATACAAGCCCTAAAGGCTGGGTGGTCAGTACCATGCTGGGAATACGAGTTCCAGTTTGGGTCAGTGTCAGTGGGTCGTGGTCAGTGGTCGATGACCAAAGAAAAGAAGAGTGTACGTGGGAGATAAGAGGAGGAAAAGTCGCAGATAGAAAGAATGAAAAGCAGAAAAAGGAGGTCCGTCCAATAAGAAAGAGTAGGCGTCCATCGAAAATAAAATACTGAAGTATGGAAAAAGAGGGCTTGGTATTGGTCAAGTTCTTGTCACACATGATTACAGGCCTAATCTCAATTAATGTTAATGCAAAACCTGTTAAATTTGCCACGAGTCAACCTTGCCTAACATTTATTCCATGATTTCAATCCAAACTAATAACATAAGGTAGTAGGAACTTTTTAGAAAGAATTATGAAATGAATCGTACAGGTGATTGTGCAACCACTGGCAGAATTCCTTTTTATAAAAAAAACACACTAAATATTTCGAATCATCATCCGTAGGCATTTTTTGCTCTTTATACATAAAATGGATTATACTATATTGAACAATCACCCGCAAACATGCACACAAATATTTATGCATTAAACGAGCGAACGAATCCATGGGGAGGAAGAAAAACGATGACTTGAAGAGAGGGTGGAGGAGTGTCCCTCACCCTCCCCGGTAAATTTTGCCTCAACCCAAAAACACCGAGGTTCACCTCTCGAGTCAAATTTACTCTCCAACAAAATAAGACTTAGGCTCTTAGCCTCACCTAAAAGCCAAATATATTGGGAAAATTACGAAATTCGACGGCATTAAATTTCATTGAAAACATTATTCTTTGCTCTATGCGTGAGCATACTCGACGGCATTATCGCGCACTCACGAGATTTTTAGCAGGACAACTACAAACAACCTGCACATGAAGCAGACGAAAAACAGCAGAACACGCAAAAACTTTTTGAGAGAAACTAACGATAGAAAGAATTATGACCTCCCACCTTAGGAATTTGAATAAGTGATTTACTTTACATTAACCAGTGGGATAAGTACGCAAAAGAAGCCTATCTCAGGAACAAAACGTCAATTACAAACAGGCTTGTGAAAAAGCTAGCCGTGTGCTAAGGCTACGCTCTGCTCGTGAAGAACCAGCGTCTCCAACACGGCCCTCCCAACTCTCCCGGACGAGGGAAAAAAAGAATGTCGTGAGACCACAGCCCCAAAGCCCTTGTTGCAGGAAGAGAGCTTCCCAAGTCGCCAACCACCAAAACCCGATGGCCCAATCCCAATGAAGGTTAGCACTCCAGTGTTGAGGTGGAAGATTTCAACGAAGAATCAAACAGCAATGAAGCTGAACCGAAAACGCTACCTGGGAGAGGTAGTATGGACTTCGACTCGGGCTGGACCTTTCCACCAAAGTGCAAGAGTCGACACCGCGACAAAACGTCTGCCTCGATTCTAGGGGGACGTAGACACAGGATTCTCGAGAAAAACTGAAGCATGCGTTGTCAGACATGACACCTACTAGGCCTCGCGGAAACCCGTGGGACAGTTACAGTTAAGGAAGGGAGGATGATGGAAAACAGGATTATTATAGAGGGGACAAAGGATGGAGGAAAGGCTACCACTGGAACAATACATAAACAAAAACAGGACCCAACAACAATATGCTTGGGATTTTCTGTCGTTGGAATGGGAAATAAAAACGAACAGGAAAGGATCTCCCACTGAATTTTACCCTGGACTAAAACCTGTTCGTGACAAGTAAAAAGGGGGGGTTTTCGTCAAAATAAAAGGGTGACTTGAACGAGATATTTACATCTCGGGGCGCCCACAAAGAAAACACAGTCGGGGGCTGGGGCCCCCCGATGAACTCCCTGCCTTGCTCGCCCGCTAGCCGCGTCGGCACCCTATTGCCAAAAAAATCCGGGGGGTCTTCCGTCCGATCTGGGCGTGCCCATAAGCCTACGGCTTCAGCAAACACCTCAGCGGTAGAATCACAGCCGGAAATCCGTGGTGCGCCCCCGCCATACGGGATCCCAACCTGGGGACACGGTTTTTGGGGTCAGCTGTTCATGGAATCAATCCCCAGCTCCACTTGCCAACGACGCCAGTACCCTAGGTTGCGCAGCCTTTTTCCCAAAACTGCAAAAAGGTCTCGTCGTTTTTCTTTTTTCAGGGACCTAAATTTTTCCCCCTTTACGCTCTGGGGAAAGGTGAAACTTTTAGCAGACCCAAAAAGCAGTCTGCATAAGACACGCCTTCATTTAAGAAGCACACACCCCTTGCAGCACCAATAATCCAAAAAAAAAGGTGCAGGGCCTTTTTTCCTCAACTTTGGTATGAACAGCTACCTTGCAAAATGCTCTAAAAACAATAAATGTCCTCACTAGGCCTAAACTCTGGAAGCTTAATTTGGGCCCTCTAACCTATCACTTGCCTGGTGAAAACCCCCCCGGGTTTTTAAGATGCGGAGTCCGCGAAAGAATTGTTCCATCTCTTCCCACGCAAGCCCCTTCCCCGGCAGTCTCCTCCGCGAAATTTTCCTGTCTGGCATCTCTTCTCTGCCAGAGCAGCCTCCTCCCTCGCAGAGCTTCCATCCTATCTAGCTTTTTCCTACCGGGGCTTCCCCCCCTGGAAGCCTCCCCTTACCCCCGAGTTTCCTCCCCCCTACGCAGCGTACCCTTTTCCCTACGCAGCGAGGCCTCTTCCCTACGCGCTTTTTTCCTGTCGGCAGTCTCCTCTCGCGCGAGCCCCCACCCAAAAAATCTACTTTTCCTCGGGGGGGCCTCATCCCTCTCGCGCGCTCCAAAAACATCGGGCCCGAGGCGAAAACCGACCGGATTAACCACCCCGACCGGAGGAACCCTGGGGCCCCCTTGGGGCCCCTCGACTTTCCCATGGGGAAAGTCCCCCCGGGGAAAAGCCCTTACGGGGGAAAGCATGGAGAAGAAGGGTTTTGGGATTCTGCGACTAAACAAAACCCCACTTCCCCTCTACCTTCCAGCGGAAGTCCCAGTGGGGGTCTCAGCAAAGATCCCCTATGAAAATATGAAAGAAATCGCGGGACACGCTAAGCACCGAATAAGTAAATCCTGTAGTCGAAGTGCTGGACTAATAGTAAGACACTTTTTAAAAAACCCTTTCCCTTTTTTCGGGGAAACCATTCCCATACCCCCAGCACCGACTTTCCCATGACAACTATTCCTAGGGTTTCAAAAAGGGAAAGAAAAATTACACTTGAAAGAAACAAATACCCCCGGGATAGTCACTTCTCTTGTGACTGACTGAAAACACAAAAAAAATTTTAAAAAATGTCAACTAAAAAATCCAGGCGCTCCCACTCGGCAACAACCGCGCCCCAGCACGACAACAGTGGGGTGGGCCACCGACAAAAAAAAAAAAAAAAAATGACAGACGAATCCGGAGGGGAAAATAACACAACGCCGATAACCCACCTGTATAAATAACCACCCGGTAAAAAAAAAAACGTTAACTAAAAAACAGAATGACAGACTGAGGGGAAACAAAAAGGAAATCTTACGGCCGATCTGCGTGGGGCACCCGGGGGAAGGGAGTCGGACGGGTCGATTCCCCTTGGCCCCCTCGACCTCCATCACCCCAGATTTTCCTTCGGGGCCCCCAAGACTCCCACACGCTAGGCACCCAGCCAACCACCCACAAACAAACACGACAAACGACTAAACGATACAAAACAGACAGAACGGACGGTAATCCGCGAAACGAGGGGGGACAGTCAGAACCCTTCACATTCCGACGAGCCCCCCAAATTCACACCGCCCCTGGGGGCTGCCCTGACAACGTCCCCAATGGGAGTGAAGGGAGTGACTGAACCACACGCCCCGCAAGAGACCACACAAGAAAATTTCGATCAACACCCCATTTATTTCCCCCAACACACACAATCCCAAAAACATCCAACCACACAACATGCACAATCACAATCAAGCATTTTAAAAACAACGACATACCCCAAAAAAAACATTCAACACACCACATACCCAAGTCGCAAAAAAGCATTTTAAACCCACAACATAACCATAAAAATAAAAAACATTTTTCCCGCACACATTCCTTTCCGTGCTTCGTGTGGTCCCCCACCCCCGCCTTTTCCAAATCCACGGAGCACCCATCGCTCAGTCCCCAAAACCGGGGCGGGTTCTTTAACGAAGGGCTTTCAATGCCGACACCCTTTACACCACACACACCCAAATCGCCGACACGACGAACCACCTGCGCAGGGCCGAGGAAATCCGAACCCGGGAACCCCCGGGGATGAGGGGTTTTTCGCGAGGTCCCGACAGGGGCCAGGGCCTACAGCAAATTCACTCTTCCAACCATGCGCGGCCCCAACACGCAACTCGAGTGAACCCCCGGGAGGAAAACCGGAAAGGAAATAAGGAAAAAAGAAAGGGACTGGAACCCCGCTCATACGGCGGGATTGCGTTAAATCCAACGCCCTTTGCATGATGGGCGATGGGAGGTTTGCGAATAATTAAAAAGCCCAGCCAAAACAGACCAGCATAACAAGTAAAAAAAACCAACTGAGGAATGTTCGGGTAAAGGGCCCTCACACAAGCAGTAAGAGATTACACACAGGGAAACACACGAATCAAATTAATCTTCAAACCTTCCCCACCACGTTTTAAAATTTTTTTAAAAGGAAAATGAACTAATACACAACCATTGCTTATAACTGCCACCACATTGCAAATAATTTAAAGCACAAATATCCCCACTTTTTTAGAACATTTCAAAAAGAACAAAACTCCAACCACGCATCCCAAAAAACTAATCAAGCTACCACGCTCGCAAACATAAAACCGTTTCCCCTTGCACACACAAACAACGGGGGCCGAAGAAAAAAGACCGGGGATTTGACAGGGGCGGACGAGCGAGAAACCAAGCAAGTACCAACCCTGAATCCCAGTCCCCCCCATCCCCACCGACACCGCATCACCCAAAGCAAAAAAAAAAAGAATTTGGAAAAAATTTGACGGCCCGGTTAAAGATTGAATTTTAAACCAAAAGAAAAGTGGGCTCAACCAAAATTTCTTTTATTTTGAAAAAAAAAAGGAAATTTTGCAAAAAAAAGAAATTTGCCGCTAAAAACAAAAACGAACAAAACAAACGAACCCGAAACTGTGCTACCAGCTACCCGGGGTCCCAAAAGTGGGGGTCAAGCAACTCTCGCCCCGTCCGTCGAGAGGACCCCGAGCAGAGCGGAAAAGAGATAGTGAATCCCTCCCCTACAGGCCACTGTAGGGAAGGTACCGCCACTTCGACGAAGTGTTTTAGAACCCAAACCCCATGGCGCTCCCCGGGGCATCTTCCGCTTGATGAAAGAAAACCTACCTAACCGATGGCGGGCCCAAAAGCCACCCTCGCACATGAAAACCACAAGCCAAAAAGGAATTTGCACTGCGGCAGGGAAAAAGCAGGGGAAAGGCCCATAAGCAGCCATTTTTAAGCGAAAGGGACCAGCCACCCGTGAATTGCACGGGCCGTGGAATTTGGAAAAGAAGAGAGAAAGTAAACCTAACCTGAGCGAACGACATTAAGGGCAACCCCCACCACAAGCCCATAAAGGGGCGATACACACAAAACAACGACAATAAAAAATGAATAAAAACCACCCAAACCCCAGGGTCAATCGCATAGCCTCGTGACAAACTCGTGAAAGGGGTTATTGGTATTGTTTTCATTGATTTTGCGCGCTGCTGCTGCGCTTTGTTGTCGGGTTTTTTCTCTAGTTGATGGTTTAAACTCACTGGTTAACGTTCGATGTTGTTGCGTTTTTTAAAATTATGCAGTTGTTTTTTTACACTTTTTTTAATTGCCATGGGTTTTCCCTGTTGTAAAGGGTTTGCGTTTTTTTAAATTCCTTTAGGGTTTGGAAATAAACCCCACCAGTCAAGTCATTCCCGGGGTCGGCATTCATCTCGCATGTGGTAAAAGCTGCCGCTTTTCCCGTGACTATGGGGCGTGCACCAGGAGTCTCGACCTACGTGATCCATGTCCCAGCACATTTATAGTTCAAGCTTCACTGGCTCACTTCAGAATCAGCGATGATGCTTGCGGTTCGACGAAAACCAGATCTTCGTCGGGGATTACCTCAATCTCCAAGAAGCAAAGACGTTGCCATAGAAATTGTTTCTTTTACAGCAAGTTTTGTACTGCTGGGGTGCAGAATGGGTGAATGCACCCCGGAGCGTTAAACTGTCTTAGACGATGAGAACCGGGGGATATGTTTCGCGGGAAAGAAAATGAGGAGCTTTTTGACGAGCAATTTTTATCTTTCCACCATTTCTTAGAGGGACTTTTCCTCCCGTGGCAAACGTTCTATTGCACCTAACTCTACACGGTTTAGGACCGTGCAATGAAACAAAACACACGTTGAGTGAACCCACACACACTATCTGCCACGCAACAACAACAAAAGTGTAAATTGGGGGTCGGCTCACATTGTAAAAAAAGGGGGTGGTGGGCGGGTTGGGGGGCGTGCGGGCGTCGGCTGCGTGCGTTGTGGTGTGTGTTGTGTGAACGGAAAGCGAGAAAGACTCTTTCTTCAAAGTCCATCAACAAACGTTTAAACGTAAAATCTCCTTCATAACTGCTCCCCCCTGGTAAACAGGGGATTATTGACA
>JAFLJL010011225.1:28456-41962 GCA_018398815.1 Conus ventricosus
TCAACGCTAGAAGCCACAAAATCACAACAAACCATGGCCCACAGGGAAAGGAAGTGAAGCACAAACGATCGATTTGTAGAACCAGTAATTAAGCTGACACTCACTAGACCAACAGAGACAAAAACCCAGCCACCTTACAGGTTGTGCGTGCTTCCACAAGTCTCATTTAAGATATCGTCCACGAAAACGTTCATCAGCTACTCCAATGGCAGTAATGTAGACCCCCAAATCAGAAAGTCAGCCATGGTGAGGTTGGTGACAAACACACTGTGGCCACTCGAAGACGCCATGCTTTTCACAAACAGTCGTGCACAGCAACAGAAGACGTTACCAGTCACAGACAGGCAGGCGGCCAGCCATAGAAACCCTCGGAACATCCATGACAGCAACAGATCTTTACACGAAGAAATTTCATCTTTGGGGGCCAGGCAAGCAGAGCTATCAAAGTCACTTGAAGTACTTCACTGCAGCAGAATTTATAGTTCTGTGCTGATATCAAAAGTAAACTAGAGAGACTTGGGAATATGTCAGACGGAAATGCTCTAATAGGAGTGCCTTCCATGAACAGTTCAGTTAATTTGGCGTCAACTGGAACACAGCAGTGCCGATCGTGTGCACAGAAGTGAAAGTCAAATTCAATCTCTTTAGGACAGGAAACAATGACAAGACGTTGGTGTCCAGTACGGTCAGAGTGGTGTGGGACAGGTCTAAACTGGGTGAGGTCGCTGTGCTGTCCAGTAGATGACAGGGTACTGTAGAGAGAGGTCAGAGGATTGTCGGACAGGGACAGTGACTGTAACTTACCCAAACCAAGAACAAAAGTCAGATTCACACTCTGCAAGTGGTTCTCACTGAGGTCGAGCAGTTGCAGATTTACCAGTTCTATTTTGGGCAAGGAGGTCAGAGAGCAACGCGCAAAGGTCACACCAATGAGCAAGGTGTTGTTACTGACGTCGTGTAGAGTCATACCAGAACCTGTAGCATCCAGGTAGCGGAGCTGAGGAACGAGAGACGCCGAGAAAGGTCGAGGGCAGAACAATGAGTAACCTTGGCAAAGACAGTTGACAGGACAGATTAGATTGCAAGATAATTCATCATCATCCATGGGACAGTGAGGCCAGCCATCACACAGGTGGTCACTGTGTACACATACATTTGATAATCTGCATCTAAAAAAGCCTGGACATGTCAGTATATAACACTCCTCTTCGTCCTGGTGTCCAGACAATCGTACACGCCATTGCATCGTGTGTAGCCCGCAGACAGTCATTTTAAACGCCAGGACATCGATAGTGTGTGGTGGGGCAGGATTCGTTGGATTTCATTGGGGTGGACGTAAAATGCTTCCTGGCATGGAAATGGACTATCACGGGAGACTGCAACTGTTGATGGTGTCGTTTTACTCTCAGGATACGTTTGCAGTTCTTTCCATCCGATTGTCTCGACAGTGAAACATGTAATCACACGTATGTTCATAGCGCAAACACTGACCGTTGCCACATCTAAACTTGTCAGAAGCGCAAACAGAATGTCTACAGAATGATTCGTCACTGCCATCAGGGCAATCACTGATGAAGTCGCACACAAGGGTGTACGACACAGCTGTGCAACCATCACTGCATGTGAATGTGGGGACCGCAGGGACTTGAATAAGAGATGTCTCAAACCCATCGCTGTCGGACAATCGACCAGGAAAAACACAGCTGGATGTGTACTGTGTATTACAAATGTTGTACTTGTTGGAGCCACACAAAAGAAAAGTGCGTGTTACTCCACCATCAGGGCATTTCGTCATAAACCGCAGTTCCGTGACCTGCAGACACACCGTACAGATCAACGCATGGCCGTTGATTTGTAAGTGTCTTCTGTCTTGTTTACTGTGAATTCACATATTGCCCCATTATCACGACTACCACATGCTTGCCAGTGCATTCACAGGCATGTCCATTTAAAATCGAACTTGCTGTAAAGGATTGAAGGCTTTTGCATAGGCCTCGTGACAAACTCGTGACAATGGTGTTATTGGTATTGTAATCATGATATTGCTGTGCTGCTGCTGTCTGCTTGTTTTGTTGTCGTTGTTTTTCTCTAGTGTCGATGGTTTTAACTACGACTGAGTTACGTGATTGTTGTTGCTGTTGTTGTTATAATTTGCAGTTTGTTTGTTATTACACCTTTTTTTAATTGCCATTGGGATGTTCCTGTTGTAAATTGGTATTGCCTCATTTGATTTCCTTAACGGTTTGTGAAAATGAGCCCCACCAGTCCAAGTCATTCCCTAGGGTCAGGCATTCATCTTCGCATGATGGTCAAAGCAGGCCGCTTTCCCCCCCCGCGTGACTATTGTGGCGATTGCTACAGGAGTCCTCGACCTACTGTTATTATACCATAGTCTCAGCCTCAATTCATTAGTTCAAGCTTCCCTGGCTCACTTCATGAATCAGCGATTGATGGCTTGCGGTTCGACGACACCCAGATCTTGCGTCGAGATTACCTTCAATCTCCAAGAAGCAAAGATCTGGTTGCCATAGAACTTGTTTCTGTGTACAGTCAAGTTCCGTAGCTGCTGGAGTGCATGAAAGGATGAATGCACACCGTGATGCGTTAAACTGTCTTAGACATGATGTAGAACCCGGTCATATGTTCGCGTCAATGAAAAATGAGGGACGCTTGTTTAGATCGAGCAATTTTACACGTCTTGCCATCCATTACTTAGAGGCACTTCTCCATCCTGTGGCAACGTTAATTGCACTCTAAACTCAACAGAGGCGGTATATTGGACCGGGCAATAATCAAAAACACACTGTTTGAGTGAAACCCACATGCAGCGACTGATTCTGCCACGCAACAACAACAAAAATGTGTAGAATGTGATGGGGTCGTCTCACATAGTAAAAAGGTTGTGTGTGTGTGTCGTGTGTGTGCGTGTGCGTGCGTGCGTGCGTGCGATGCGTGCGTTGTGTGTGTGTGGTGTGTGTGTGAACGGAAAGCGAGAAAGGGACTCATTTCTTTCAAAGTCCATCAACAAACGATTCAAACGTAACTCTCCTTCATAACTGCATAACGCCTGGTAATCAGGAGTTTGACAGAAAGCAGCGCTCCGTGGTGAAGTCACTTAGCAGCAGCAGTGCATGAACAAAGGGAGGAGAAGACAATAAGAATGAAGGCATGTCTGTGGGAGGAACTTGAATGCAGATAGGAGACCTTTGCTGACAGATCAAACTGTTTTTCATCTCCTCCGTCACGGTTTGCTTTCCTATCTTGTATCGAGAGAGCCCACCAACATTAGTGTTGGGAAAAAAAAAGTTTGTTCACAACACCATTCAGAGACCGTAGAGAATATCTACCCTTCATCTGCATTTGAGCCAATAACATGTCCACTTTTTTTTTCTTAAATTGATTTTAAACATCTATTTGAATTTAACAGAATTTTCCCTCCAAACACCCAACTCCCAGGTGGAATCAAAAGATTGCGCCCTTTGAATTTGAAAGTTTATTTCATCCAGCATCCTTCTAATGTTTTAAATGCCTTTCGTCAGCAGTGTCAATTTCTTACTTGTCTCCGGGTTTTATTTTTAACCTACTGATCGAAAAACCCTGCAAAAAAAAACCGAATGTTTCGTCTTTCCAGTATAAACTAAAAGAATTCTCCATCTCCATGCAAAAGCAATTTTCACTCTTATGTAACTGAAACCACAATGAATTCTTGTCCAGTGTCAGCACTTTTGGTCAAACTAAGCTAACCAAAAGATTTATCCCCTCTTCACGCAATTCCATTATTGATCCTTGTATCAAAACAAAACTTCCTACAAATCCATCTGGATTTTTTGCCTTCTTATGGGACATTAAAACTAACTCACCCACCATCCACAATGTTTGTTTCTTTGTTCCCTATGTCGTAGTCGAAAAGAATTACACAAATCCTTGAATTTGATTTTTGTTTCTTTTTCCTAATCTGGAACTGAAAAATTATCAAACACCCTTTATCTGTAAAGGTTTACTCTTTTTTCCATCTGGAAAACAAAACAAAACCTGTAACTAAGATCTGCATGATTTGTTTTGGCTTTTTCCATCTGGGATCCAGAAATTCTGACCCTTTCAAGAGCAATTTCTCTTTACCTCCATCTCAATACAAACGAATTGCACCCCCCTCAATCGAAAGATTAGCATCCTTTTCTCCGACTGAACCAAAGTTCTTTCAGAGATGGGCAAACCACACTGGCTAGAAGAAAAACGTGCCCCCCCCCCAGCCCCCCCCCCCCCACCACCTATACAATACGAACAGTAGTCCATGAATTGAATGTGATCTCCATTTACTACTCGGAGGCACACCTGGAACACACATAGAAGCGGCGATCCCAGTAATTTTCCAATTCCCTGTTCGTCCAAGCTGCCACTAGTTTTCCACTCAAGCACCAAACCATTATGGACAACCTATTTAACGAATAGGGTTCACCCGGCCTAATGAAAAGATGGAAAACAATCCCACGGAAAGCTGATGAGAGACAGCCACCAGGAAGTAGCAAGTTCTATCAAGCTATACCCATAGCCGAGGGCTAGGCCGGAGAGTCACATCAGAAGTCTAAGGAAAAGGGAGGGGTTCCTTTTCCCTTCCATAATCCCCCATGTCATTTCCGCCCTACCGCTATTCTCCCACCACATGGCACAAACAACGGATGATCATTTTATTCGTTCTTTTTTTCGTTTTTTCGTTCTTTGTTTGTACGTCCCAAATGTTAAATGTGGGATTTAATTTTTTCGCCTGAAGAAGACCCAAGTGGTTGAAATGGCATCGTTTCTGTCATGTGCTTTGTTTGTCAATGTCTTGGCGGTAAGAAAACAGACTCTATTTTTCTAAATTTTTACTTCGTTTCAGCCGCCATCAGTCACTCCATTTTGAAAATTAAATAAAGATCGATGCCTTTTCTCACGGACCATCTCGACATACAACACACTATTCCACCAGACACCGTATGCAGGCAACAGGGTTGCCATATATCATGACATTCGCGCAGGAAGGTCTCCAAACCATTGCACCGGTTATTGTGAAGTCAAGGGAAGAGGATATTGGAGTTATGCCCATGCTGGCTTTGCACAGGTCATGGGGTTTCACTACAGAACTTTCTATACCCAGGTCAATACTCCTTCGTTAGAAACACTTTCCAATGCACGCCCGGCAAAGGGAAAACCACTGTGATACTACAGTGTAGAATGTGACGAGGCGAAAAATACAAAGAGAAGAAAAAAGATGGGAGTGTGTAAGGGGTGGGGGCGAAATTATCACAACTCGGATGTTATGGATCAATGTAGAAGCTTTGTTTTCCATGCCTACTAAAGCTATATCTTCACTAAGTCAGTCCCTAGGTCAAGCGCACCGGAACAGCTCTGCAGAAGTAGGACATCCATATGGAAACCCTTGTTCTCTGTTCACAAAACGGCATTTTCGTTGTAACCAAGAGACAATTATGTCACGGCTAACAATTTAACACAAAATAAAAGTCTCTGACAACGACGCACAAGAGCTATCATTAGCACTTAAAACAGTACCTGAGAGCGTTTTGAAACAACTCTTCGGCATTCAAGTTGGCACGAGAGAGAGAGAGAGCGAGATAGAGAGAGAGAGAGAGAGAGAGAGAGAGAGAGATGAGAGAGAGAGGGAAGAGAGAGAGAGAGGTCTGATTTTGATGAAGCCGGGGGGGGGGGGGGGGGCCTTACTATGAAAATCTACATCACACCGTCTTTGGTTGAATGAACATCCAATAGTTCCTAACCAATCCCAAAAATTTTAGCTTTCTTTCTTTTTTGTTCTCTTTTCAGCCACACTGTAGAACGTAAAATACAAAAGGGTTATGGCTGAGTTTAAAGGAAAACAAAAGATAGCTAAAGCCCACTTGATTTTCCTGTGATATGGGTGACACCAGCCAATGCCAGTATCCACACAGACCAAATAGAAACCAGCACATGAAGTCTGTGCCAGCCAACAGTTGACAACCTTCCGAGCTATGGTCAAATCCCTTAACACTTTGGTGTAATTATTTTTCAAAACATTGCCTGGACAGACCAATAATAAACGCCTTGACCAGTGGAGACAAACAAAATACAATGAAATTTTAGCACAATCAAAACACAAAAGGAATAAACTCTTACCCTTGAAACTCGTCTTGTTCACTGGGCAAATGGTATGCACATACCTGTCTGCCATAGTAATTTCCCAGTGAGATGTCACAGGAAGAAGAGTATCAACGCTAGGTTAAGCAACCAGCCAACCAAGTCACAAACAAACCCCTGATCTGAATCTGTCAAATTTCATGGCACTGAAATGAAAGTGAAGGACTACAAAACTATCGAGTGTCATTAACCAGATAATTAAAGCTGACACCTCACTATACAACAGAGACAAAACACCAGCCACCTTACAGGTTGTGCTGTGCTTCCACGCAGTCATCCTTGTAGAAGAAATCGTCCACGAAAAAGTTTCATCAGCTACTACCAATGGCAGTAATGTATACCGCCGATCAGAAAGTCAGCCATGGAGGAGTGGTGACAAACACACTGTGGCCACTCGAAGACCGAGCCATTGCTTTTTTACCACAAACAGACGTGCCAGCAACGAGAAGAACGTTACCAGTCACAAGACAGGCAAGGCGCCAGCCATAGAAACCCTCGGAACATCCAAGACAGCAACAGATCTGTACACGAAGAAATTTCATCTTTGGGGTCCAGGCAAGCATAGCTATCAAAGTCACTTGAAAGTACTTCACTGCAGCAGAATTATAGATCTGTGCTGATATCAAAAGTAAACTAGAGAGGACCTTGGAATATGTCAGACGGAAATGCACCAATAGGAGTTGCCATTCCAGGAACAATTCAGTAACTGTGGCGTCAACTGGAACACAGCAGTGCCGATCGTGTTGCACAGAAGTTGAAAGTCACATACAAATCTCTTTAGGACAGGAACATGACACACGTTGGGTGTACCATACGTGTCAGGAGTGGTGTGGTACATCTAACTGGGTTGAGTCGCTGTGCTGTCCAGTAGATGACAGGGTACTGTAGAGAGAGGTTCATAGGAATGACGGACAGGGACAGTGACTGTAACTACCCAAACCAAGACAAAATTCTAGATTCACACACTGCATTGGTTCTCACGGAGGTCGAGCAGTAGCATGATTTAGCCAGTTCTATTTGGGCAAGGATGTCAGAGAGCAACGGCGCAAAGGTCACACCAATGAGCAAGGTGTAGTTACAGACGGTCCGTGTAGAGTCAAACTCAGAACCTGAAGCATCCCAATAGCGAGCTGAGGAACGATAGACGCCGAGAAAGGTCGAGGACAGAACAATGATTAACACTAGGCAAAGACAGTTTGACAGTTGACAGATTAGATTGTCAAGATAATTCATCATCACCATGGGACAAGTGAGGCCAACATCACACAGGTGGTCACTGTGTACACAAACATTTTAAAATACTGCATCTAAAAAAGCCTGACATTTCAGTATATAAAACACTCCTGCATCGAACCAGGTGGTCCAGGACAATCAACACGCCATTGCAATCGTGTGTAAGCCCGGCAACAGTCCATTGTAAACGCAGGGACATCGATAGTGAGTGTTGGCAGGGATTCTGTTGATATCATTGGGGTGGACGTAAAAAGCTTCCTCCTGTGCATGGAAAATTGACTAGTCACGGGAGACTGCTACTGTTGATGGTTGTCGATGATACTCTCTGGGAAAACGTTTGCAGTTCTTTCCATCCGATTTGTCTCCGACATTGAAACATGTAATCACACGTAGTTCATATCGCAAACACTGACCGTTCCACATCTACACTTGATCAGAAGCGCAAACAGAATGTCTACAGAAATGAATCTGACCCTGCCATCAGGGCAAACTCTGAATGAAGTCGCACAACAAGGGTGTACGACACAGCTGGCAACCATCACTGCGTGTGAATGAGGTGACCGCAAGGGACTTGAATAAGAGATTCTCAAACCCACGCTGTCGGACAGTTGACCAGGAAAAACAAACACAGCTGGATGTGTACTGTTGTATTACAAAATTTTATGTACATTGTTGTAGCCACACAAAAGAAAATGCGTGTTACTTCCACATCAGGGCATATACGTCATAAACAGCAGTCCGTGACCTGCAACCACCGGAACAGAGATCAACTTCAATGCCGTAGAATTGTAAGAGTCATCTGTCTTGTATTTACTGTGAAATTCACATATTGCCCCATTATCGACGACTAACCACATTCTTTGCCAGTGCTTTCACTGGCATGTCCATCTAAAAATCTAACTTTGCTGTAAAGGAATTGAAGGCATGGTCTTTGATTCCCACGAAATAAAGCCGAGATAGACCCCAACCGGAGTGATGAAGGACAGTTCAGTTGTCATGATCATACTGTTTGAAACATTCTGTCATTGACCCAAACCTTCCTGCCCTCTATTTAATGGATTGCCCCGGCACATGGTTTTGGCTTTTCTGTGCCTTCCCAGATCTTGGGGTCACGTTGGAGATTGCGCTTTGCGGGGAATTCTGAGTTTTCTGGGATCTCAGCAGTGTGGCTCTAGCCTGTTTATTTTTCTGAGCGATTCATACCTATGGACACAGAACGGCTTTTTGTTTAGAGGATGTCTGGCCATCCGAAGACAGCCCATGACAGAGGACATCGCTCCCCCCAGCGCACTGCCTCAGTAGTAGTCGGCCCTTGTCAGGACTATACCAGTCCATTAAGGTAGTCTTAGATGATCCTAAAAGACCATATTGGGAGCTGCGTCAAACACCCTTTTACAGTGCCAATACCCCCCTCTGCCCTGAGAATTCCTGGCTGATGACCTACCTGCGTCAACCCTTTAACAGTGCACAATACCCCCTCTGCCCTGAGAATTCCTGGCTGATACATGGCTGCACTCAGCTTTACAGTGCTTCAATACCCCCCTCTGTTCCTGAGAATTCCTTGGCTGGTACTTTTTCAAGTGAAACTGTATAACTTGAATCCCCGTCTGTCTTTAAAATCTGATTTCTATATCTAGAGTCGTACTTCTTTCTCCATTGTGATGCACCGCTCTCAGGTCCTCCCCTATCAATAAGACTTGGACCAAATTACATAGCACCGACCTAGTAGTGCAGGTGTTTTGTGCCCTTAAGCTCCAACCCTGATGCAGCAAAACACAACTATTTCTTAATTGAGGTCTGTCCTGTCTCACTTCCATTGGATGGTAATTGAGCCTTCAACGACATATTCTTTCTCAGCCTTGGTGGCGACATGACTTCGGTCAGCTTCCTTGGCCATTGGAATAAACTTTTGTCATAGACCAGTCAGGCTAAAACTGAATCATGCTGAAGATAGCACCTAGGCCTTGACTGAAAAATCATGCCAACAGAGATGTCGAGGAAAGAAATGGCCATGATGCCTAGCGTAGTTGGTTACCACATGTCTGACTTGACTGATTCTGAAGGGTGAGATACCCAATACTGGGCTGCGAAGTACTTTCATCATTTGAAGCACTGCAATTATATTGGCAAGAGTTGTACTGGAAGCTCCCACTAATGCCTGGAAGCTGTATTATGGGTACAGTTCGGAAAAAATATCCAAGTGACATGGTCTTCACATCTCATTGCCACAAAACGACGGAATTTGACCTTTGACGAAGAGCTGCGGTTCTTATTCCTTCCCCCGTCCTTTCTCCCAAGACAGATCTTCAGCCATTTCCTGTATCGCTGGCAGTCTTGTTTCTGATGCCCAACCTTGCTTGCAATGAAATTAATTGATATCAAATCCCAACTGCTTGCAGTTAAAATAATTCATGATCAGAATTCCAAACTGCTCGCAGTGAAAAAATTAATATCAAATCCCAACCTGCATGCATGAAAAGAATTCGTATCAGAATCTGTGTTTTCCAGGAGCTTCATTTCTTCTCTCCTCGTGCCGGACATCACAGTCACTTTTCTACGATATTGTATGAGGAACTGCACTGAACGTCTCCCCAGTGTTATTTTTTTTCCTTGAGCCACACCCGAGATTAGGGTAGACGAGCTGGAATCATTGCAGTTCATGTCTGCCACTTTCATGTTTCTGTTTGTTAATTTTGTTTTAATTTATGTTTAGACAGACATATTTACCTTCCACCTTATATAGATTGACGAGATGCAAAGTTTACCGATTGACTTTCTCCCTGTGCATACCTCTCAGACCCGCTGAAGGCAGAGTACCCAGCATTGGGACCCCAGAAGTGCAGAAGTACCCAGTCATTGGACCCCTGAAGGCAGAAGTACCCAGCATTGGGACCCCTGAAAGTCAGAAGTACCCACATTGGGACCCCTGAAGGGCAGAAAGTAACCAGCATTGGGACCCCAGAAGGCAGAAGTAACCATCATTGGGACCTCCTGTAAGGCAGAAGTACCCAGCAATTGGGACCCCTTAAGGCAGAAGTAACGCACAATTGGACCGCCTAAAGGCAGAAGTACCCAGCATTGGTACACTGAATGCAGAAGTAAGCCAGCATGGGACACCCCTGAAGCAGAAGTACCCAGCATGGGACCCCTGAAAGGCAAAGTATCCGCATTGGGTGACCCCCTGACGGCAGAATAACCAGCATTGGGACCCCTGAAGGCATAAGTACCCAGCATTGGGACCCCATGAAGGCAGACGTAACCAGCATTGGGACCCCTGAAGGCAAAGTATGAATGCGCCCCCAAAACCAACCAGGCCAGCATTGGGACGCCCTTAAGGCAGAAGTAAACCCAGCAATGGACCCTTGAAGGCAGAAAGTAACCAGCATTGTGACCCCTGAAGGCCAGAAGGTACCCAGCATTGGACCGGCCTGAAGGCAGAAGTACCCAGCCTTGGGACCCCAGGAAGGCAGAAGTACCCAGCATTTGGGACCCCTGAAGGCAGAAGTCACCCATCAATGGGACCCCTGAAGGCAGAAGTACCCATCATAGGCGACGCCTCGAAGGCAGAAGTACCCCATCATTGGACCCCTTAATGGCAGAAAGTACCCATCAATGGGACCCCTGAAGGAAGAAGTAACCCCCAGCAATGGTAAAGACCCCCTGAAGGCAGAAGAACCCATCATAGGGAACCCCTGAAGTGCAGAAGTACCCATCAATGGTACCTTCCTGAAGGCAGAAGTTACCCATCATTGTGGACCCTTACGGCAGAAGTAACCAGCATTGGGACCACCGAAGGCAGAAGTTAACCAGCATAGGGACCCCTGAAGGCAGAAGTACCAGCATGGGAACCATATCGTTGTCAGACTCCACTCCGGGCTTTGGAATGGTTTGCTGCAATTTGAATATTTTGGTATTCAGTTATTGCTATTTCTGACGCCAAAAGCGTGCTCAGCTTCTTCATCATCTGACGAAAGATCCCATTCTTGATGGCCAAAACGAAGAAGGAATTGGGTTTTTCCTTCCAATACCGATCCATGGTAACTCGTACTACCCGTGCTCCGTACCTGTGTCGGGGGCCTTCAAAACTTAAAACGAGACTTGCTGAAACTACAGCGCATCTGAGTTCCGCCCATAACAACACTATTATTTGTAATGCTCGTTAGTCCCCCCTTGATGCAGCGAGTGTGATGTTGGCAGACTGGTCTTCACGTACTGTTAGTCCGTTGGGTCAAAATAAAGTTCTGTTAGGACATGCTACAGACACAATCATGACAACCAGGTCTGGTTCTTTTATGACTGTGCTTCGATGCCCTGCTCCAAGTTGCTTTCAAGGGAGAAGGGGGGGGGGGGGGTGGGATGAGCACTTACTGATTTTTCGTCTATATTATATACCAAAATTTTTAAACTCTTCCTCCGCTATGCAGAGATCTCCTTTCCCACCACCCTCCTATCAGTATACATCTTGATGTGGTCTCCCAGCGAAATCCAGAGCGCCAAATTTTCATTGGTTCAGTTCCATGCTGGTGACCTTACCTTCTTATACCTTCTTGAGGTGGAAGACACGATGAGCCGTCATCTTTACTCTACAGATCACCATCGTGCTGTCCGTCCCATTGGCCTAAAGAGTGACCATGCTTTGACCTAAATAAGTTGACCATGCTTTGGTTATCCATCCGACTTGCCCCATAACTTTGGTCTGTGTGTGATATTATTTCCCATTCCCCAGACCAGTGACGTTGATTCACACTAACACTTATGCGGTAGCGCAGGTCGCTGGAGGCAAACCTGATGAGATCCCAAGCGTAGACCTTCTGATGTGATATCCGTCCTCGGCTCGCCACAGCATGGTAAAGCTTGAAAAAGACCTTTTATTGCTCCTTTCCTGAGTGCTGGTCTCTCATCGCTTTCCGTTGGATGTTTTCCACTTTTACATTAGCCCCGCGCCCCGGGGATACCCTCATCTCTTAAATCAGGTTGTCCATAGTGGTAATGTTTTGGTGCCAGAGTGGAAACTAGTGGGCCAAGCTTGCGAACAAGGAATTGCAATACATTGGGTTCAGTTCAGGGGTTCAGCCGCTTCTGGTTTCCAGGGTGTCCGTCCCGAATAAAGTGAGATCCACATTCAATCCATGGACAACTTTCGTCTTGTAGTGGTGGTGTGGTGGGTGGGGTGGGGGGGGGGGGGGGGGGGGGGTTGGGGGGGGGGGGGGGGGTCACTGTTTTTTTCTCTCGCAGTGTGGTTGCCATCACGCCTGAAGAAGCTTTGTTTCCAGACGAGAAAAGGAAGCAAAACTTTTCTTTTGATTGAGGGGGGTGCAATTCGTTTTTGTATAGAAAGGAGGTAAAAAAAAGAAAATTGCTCATGAAAGGGGGTAGAATTTCTTGGTTCCAGATGTGGAAAAAAAGCATAAACACAACCATGCAGACTTAGTTACCACCATGTTTGTTTGTTTCCAGATGGAAAAAAGAGTAAACACTTTTTCAGATAAAGGAGTAATGATAATTTTAGTTCCAGATTAGGAAAAAATAAAAAAAAAATCAAATTCAAAAGGAATTGAAATTTCTTTCGACTACGAATATGGAACAAAGAACAAACCTTGTGGATGTTGGGTAGTTAGTTTATAAATAGATTTTATTCCAATAAGAAGGGGCCCAAAATCCTACTCCAGATGGAACTTTAATGAAGTTTTTTTTTATAATACATAGGACAATAAAGAATTGCCAGGTGAAGAGGGCTCGAATCTTTAGAATCTTTTGGGTTCCTGCATTGCGTTTGCCAAAGGTTCTGACACAACAAAGAAATTCATTTGGTTTTCAGTTTACTATTAAGAAAATAAACATTGCTTATTTGCAAATGGAATGGAGAATCTTTTAGGTTTATACTGAGAAAGGAGGACAAAACATTTCGACATTCGGATTTTATTCAGCAGGTGGGTATTTTTCGCTCAGTAAAGGTTAAAAATAAAAAAAATAAAACCCTCAGACAGGTAAGAAATGATGACACTGCTGACGAAGGATTTAAAACATGTAGAATGCTGATGGATGACATAAACCTTACCAAAATTCAAAGGGGGGGAGAGGGGGTGGGGTTGGGTCGGGGTGGGG
>JAFLJL010011244.1:0-5000 GCA_018398815.1 Conus ventricosus
CAAAAAAAAACCAGGAGAGCCCACCGAAAGACAGATAGAGAGACAGAGACAGAGAGAGAGAGGACAGAGCCCCAGACAGAGAGCGAGACGACCGAGGCTCGATTTCGTCTCCCATTCAGACATGCTAAAGTGGCTGAAGAGAAAATCGTACCTTTCCATCCCCTCTTCACTTCTTTTCCCGTCTATTCCTTCCCGTGTCTGCTTTAAATTTTCAGAGAGAGAGAGAGAGAGAGAGAGAGAAGAGAGAGAGAGAGAGAACGAAAAGAGAGAGAGAGAAAAAAAGAGAAGAGAGAGAGAGAGAGAAAAGAGAGGAAGAAGAGAGAGGAGAGAGAGAGAGAAGAGAGGAGAGAGAGAGAGAGAGAGAGAGAAGAGAGGAGAGCGAGAGAGCAGGTGACGGTATCATTCGATTTACTGATCTTAGACGACAGGAATCAAAAACGTAAAAAAGTGTCTTATACACATGAAAAAACAAGTCTACATTGAGGAAAGAGGACTGGGATTTTGATGTTGTTGTTTTTTTGTTGTGTGTTTGTTATTGTTATACCCTGACTAAAAGACTCCAAGGGATCGCCCAAACAGCCGAAGTATTTGAACACTATGGTACAAATGCATCAGCTGGGGATGAGACATTACGCGTGTGACCGTTTTTTTGACTACCCCGCCACGTGGGCAGCCACACTCCGACTTCGGGGGATTTGAGTAAGCAAGAGTTCATTGGCTTTCCTTTACGCGACTGGCGCGAAGATTCGAGTTTTTTTTTCCCGACAATGCCTCCTTTTTCTGGTACTTTTGGCCTTTGTGTGTCAGCTGAGTGCCACGCCCCATTTTGCATTATTCCAAAGTTAGCTTGTGCATAGCAGGCATGTGATTTATGTATCTTATTTAGTTTCCTGAAGTGTATCTACTTTTTGTCAACTCATTTAGTGTATTTACTGACTTTTTCTGCTGAATGTGAAGCCATGGACCCACTGACTCTGTGCAAGGGTGTTTTGATGCACCTGAAAAAAATGGACATTTTGTCAGCCTCAAGCATAAGACATCGTATGAAAGTGGGAAGTTTATTCTTTTGTATTCTACTAACACAGTTTATGAATAACACTTCCTGAAAATTGCGTTGAGTTATCTCCTCTTTGTATTTTTGGTGATTTTTTTTTTTTTTACTAACGATAACAAATGGCCCGTCCACAGGGAAAAACAACGGACAGAACTGTCCGTCCAAAGTGAAGGCGGGGGAAAAGGACGGAATGGAGAGAGGAATGGAGAGAAACATCGATTGAACGGTTCCAGACATGTGGCACCGTGCAAGGAGAAGCCGGAGGGAGTGGGGTGAAGGGTGGGTTGGTGGGTGCCAGAGGGAGTGATAGTGGAGCTGGGAGAGGGGGGCGGGAAGGAGAGAGGAAGAGAAGAAGAGAGAGAGAAAGAGAGAGAGAGAGAGAGAGAGAGAGAGAGAGAGAGAGAGGAGAGAGAGAGAAAGGGGAAGAATGGTGGGAGAAAGGAGAGGACTGACATGGAAATCTGGGCAGGTGGGAAATTAGAAAGTGAATGAGTTGTTTGATACCGCCAAGGACACAAACAGAGTACAGGACACAAAACACCATGCATTTCGACCTCTTGGGTCTTCGTCAGGCAAAAAAAAATCCATTTAACTTTTAGGACAGTGAATGCGAAGAACGGGAAACCACTTCTCTTCTCATATTCGGGGCAAAATCAAAATAAGGTTGGGAAAGTACACTACACTACACTACACTACACTCACTACACTACACTACACACACACACTACACTACACACACCACACACCCCACACACAACACACACACACACACACACACCCCCACACACACACGAGGAAAAAGTGGGGTGGGGTGTGGTGGAGGTGGAGGTAAACTTTTTCTTCACCATGTCTATTCTGTCCATGGTCATTCCGCTTTTCTGTGCGAACATCATTATTCGTCTTCCCCCCGTTCTTTCTTTTCTTTCTTTCTTTCCTTTCTTTCTTCTTTTTCTTCCTTCCTTTCTTTCTTTCTTTTTTTTCCTTCCTTCCTTCCTTTTCCTTTCTTTCTTTTCCCCCTTTCCTTTTCCTTTTCCTTTCTTTCTTTCCTCTTCTTTCTTCTCTTCCTTTCTTTCTTTCTTCCTTTCGTTTGATTCTTTTTCTTTCTTCTTTTCCTTTCCTTCTTTCTTTCTTCTTTCTTTCTTTCTTCTTCCTCCTTGCTTGCTTCTTCTGTTCTTTCTGTTTGGTTTTTTTTTTCTTTTTTTTCTTTCTTTAAAATCTTTCTTTCTTTCTTTTCCTTTCTTTCTTTTTTTTTTTCCCTTGTATGTTTGCGTTCACGGTCGTTCGTTCCCTTTCACTTTCATTCACAAGCCCCCCCCCCCCCCCCACACACACACACACCACCCCACCCCACCCCTATCCTACATACAGCAACGGGTATAGTTCCACCCGCCGCGTGCCTGCGCCCTTGTGTTTCTCTGCTTGTCCAGGTGAGCGTTTGTTTGCTCTCTGTTGTCCTTCAGGGGGCCAAGAAAAAGGCCACGACCTGCAACATCTCGGTGAAAGAAGAGGCTCAAGAGGTGAGGATGAGAGGTTTGGAGAAGGGGGAGGGGGTGGGAGGGGAGGAGAAGAGGGCGGGGGGGGGGGGGGGAGGGAAGGGTTGGAATGGAAGATGGGTGTTGAGGGAGTGGTGTACGTGGTTACGAGTCCTCTGCAAGGACATTCTTAGGGACATACATTCAGGTGTGCAGCTGCAGTTGTGAGTGTGGTTGTTTGTACAGGGCCTATAATTATTCCGAGGCCCCGCCTTGGCTTAAGGCTGTGTCAGGCAACTGACATAGGCTAGAACACCAAGGCTGCATCAAAATGTTGTTCTGCTCTGCATAGTTATGCGGGGGATTGTCTTCAGTTGTGACAAGCTCCTAGCATAACGTTATCAGCCTCCAAAATCCCCCGAAGTCGGAGTGTGGCTGCCCATGTTGGCGGGGTAATCAAAAACGGTCACACACGTCATGTTCTCATCCCCACTGATGCATTTGTACCATAGTGTTCAAGTACTTCGGCTGTTCGGGTGATCCCTGGAGTCTTATTAGCCAGGGCACGACAACAACAACCAACAATCCAAGACCCATGTCACACGACACCTGTTTCCTGGAGAAACACCATTCCTAACAGGCCCACACAATTCAGAACAGTAACTGATTCGAAGCTTTTTTTCTTCTTTTCTCGTTTATCGTTTACATTGTGTAGCCTGTGTGTATTTAAGATTTTTTTTTTGGCTTGAAAGCTCCCTAGAATGAAATCGGCTGCAAAAATCATTGAACGTCATGTGAAAATCATGTGAAAATCCAGAGAAGGAAAGGAAAACACAACAACAACAACAACAACAACAAACAACAACAACAACAACATGATATCTGACTTCTGATTGGCGAGTCACTCAGGAATTGGATCACTCTAGGAAGCCAGAACAAACATTTTTTTCTCTCTAACCCCCCCCCCCCCCCTCCCATACCTTTTCTTTTCCTTTTCGATCTGCTTTCTTTTTCTATTTCGTATTTGTATTGCATTGTTGTACACCATTGTATCACATTGTATTGTTCTTTACTGGACTGTATAACACTGCGTTTTTGTACTGCATTGCACGGTACTCTGCTGCATTTAATTGCACTGTCCTGTCTGTACTGTACGTACGTTTTTTTTGTTTCGTTCTTTTGTTTCTTTGATTTCTGTTGCGTTGCGTGCGTGCGGTGCGTGCGTGTGTGCGTGCGTGCGTGGTGTGCGTACTTGCGTGGGTGCGTGCATATGTATGTGTGTGTTCTTTCCTTTTTCTCTTTCTTTCTTCCTTTTTTTTTTTCTCAACGGTATACAAGCGGTATATTTCTTCACTTTTCTTTTTTTTGTCTTTTTTTTTTTCTTCATCTTGAATTTACTGTGTGCGACACGTGCGGAGCAAAGTCAAAACTAAACAATCGAACAAACATGCCCCCCACCCCCCCCCTCCCCTTCCTCCCTCCCGTCCCGCTTCTTTCCCTTTGTCTTTCTTTTTTTTTGCTTTTTTTTCTTCTATCTTGAACTGTGTGCGACACGTGCAGAGCAAAGTTGAACCCCCCCCCCCCCCCCCCCCCCCAAAAAAAAAAAAAAAAACCAAAAAAAACCGAACAAACATTGTTCTCCCTCCCTTCCTCCCCCGTCCCACTTTCCCTTTTTCTTCTCTCTTTTCTCGAGTGCTTTCTTTTCTGAAGTTCGTTATTTCCATATCGCATACACACACAACTGCCCTACCTCGTAAGTTATCAGACAAAGCCTCGATGGACATTCGGCACAAGTGTCCCACGTGTCAGCTTCTGTTGTCGTGGCTGGACCGTACTGTACTGTACTGCACTGTACTGTACAGATTGTACTGTAACCGTAAAGTACTGAGCTGTGTGGCACTGTACTGCATTGTACTGTACAGAATTGTACGGTACCGTAAAGTACTGAACTGTACTGCACTGTACTGCACTGTACTGTACACAATTGTACTGTACCGTAAAGTACTGAACTGTATGGCACTGTACTGCACTGTACTGTTAAGAATTGTACGGTACCGTAAAGTACTGAACTGTACTGCACTGTACTGCACTGTACTGTACAGAATTGTACTGTACCGTAAAGTACTGGAACTGTATGGTACGGTGCTGTTCTGCACTGAACTGTGGCTGTACAGAATTGTACTGTACCGAACTGTACTGTACCGAACTGTACTGTACTGAACTGTACTGTACTGAAATGTACTGTACTGAAATGCACGGTACTGAACTGCACTGTACTGTACTGAACCTACTTTACTGAATTGTACTGTACTGAACTGTACTGTACCGAACGTACTGTACTAACTGTACTGTACTGAACTGTACTGTACTGAACTGTACTTGTACTGAAATGTACTGTACTGAAATGTACTGTACTGTACTGAACCTACTGTACTGAATTGTACTGTACTGAACTGTACTGTACCGAACTGTTC
>JAFLJL010011244.1:15807-23307 GCA_018398815.1 Conus ventricosus
GGGCCAACCCAGTCGCCTTTCTAGGCCCGCGGCCTTTTTACAATGCACGTGACGCTCGCTCTTTTCACTCCGTCTCTTTTTCCTCTTCTCTCTCTCCTCCTCTTCTCTTCTCTCTTGTCTCTGTTGTCTGTCTTTCTCTCTCTGTTTGTCTGTCTTTTTTGTCTGTCTATGTGCTGTCTGTCTGTCTCCCTTTCCCTCCCCCTCTCCCCTCTCTCTTCTTTCTCTCTCTCTCTTTTTTCTCTCCCCTCTCTCTCTCTCTCTCTCTCTCTCTCTGTCAGACTGTCTGTCTGTCATTCTGTGTGTGTGTGTGTGTGTGTGTGTTGTGTGTGTGGTGTAAAAGGAGAGAGGAGAGAGAGGAGGAGAAGAGAGAAAAGAGAGACAGACAGACAGACAAACAAAAGCAGAAGACAGATAGATAGATGATCCTTCCCCTTCTCTCTCGCGTGCTTTGGGGACGATGTTAGTTCTCCCCCCCCCTCTCCTCTCTTCTCTTCCTCTCTCTCTCTCTCTCTCCTCTCTCCGTTTAACAAAAACCACTGGGGGTTTTTGTCCGGGTGGTAGGCAGTGTCCAAATTTGTTAAAAAGGTTTGAAATCGCATCCGTTTTCTGTTCAAACAAAACGTCCCGGTTTTGAACAGGCCGAACTCTCCCCCTGGCTAGTTAATACCCGGGGTACAAAGTAGCCCAACTCCCAGTGGCAAAAACCACCCTAGGCCTTTCTTTATACCCTCCTAGCCTACATACCTCCGTCTTCACTTGCTCACCCTCCCGGCCTGTATGCGTGAGTTGTATTACAGTTGGGGTTCACACCTTCTGTTTCTTTTTGAGTACGACCGAAACGAAAGAAGATCCAGGGTTTGAGACCAGGTGCCTGGGAAACTATCCCATCTCCTACAAAGAACACAAGCCCAAATGATTATGTGGGGAACCTGGTCACCAACCTAGTTGGGCCCCCCAAAAACCACTTTGGAAAACCGTAAAAGAGGGAAGAGGGGCAGGTTTTTGGCCACGTCATTGCAAAAACCCTCTCCAAAACCATCCTCCAAGGTCCCGTTGAAGGGGGCGCAGACGAGGAGGCGGAAAAAGGTTCCGAAATATAAAAGGACTGGACCAAAATGACCATCCGATCTCCTCACACAGCTGCAAACAGCGGCCTGGGAGAAACGGCGGTCCCTATACGTCCCCCCCCAACGACCCAACGATCAGGGAATGACTGACTGATGAATAAAAAGAGGACAGTGTTCAAAAGTGAACTGAAATTCGCTCCTGTTTTCATGTTTTGCAGTGAGCAAAGATGACAGAATTTCCTCTTGTATGTTAGTCATACATTATTAAAACCATTTTGGTTTTAGTTTTCACTCGTTCGTGTGCAGGGATGTAAAAAAATGGATGACGTTCTCTACGAAAAAATTTGGCCGGTAACAGCTTACAGGGGCGTGATGACAGGAATATCCATAAGACAGTGACTCTTATTTGATTTCAATATTTTTTTTTATGTTTAGGTTTTTGGATTTCCCTTTAACTGCTAGCAGCTCTCCCGCTGTGGCCTAATAAAATAAAGGGCTAAAGGGTGTTCTTGATGGCGCTCTTTTTTTTTAAATGGGAAAAAATTTGCATCCTTATGATCTGTACTGAAACAACTTTTGGAGTGTGTTTTGCTTTACTGTGGTTTTTTTTGTGTATACGTCCCCAAGCTAAATATATCATGTTTTAGAAAATTCTAAAGCCATCTTGCGCCCGCATGTTCCAGTGGATATGTTGCATAAAAGCGTCCTAAAGTAGGAAATATTTTCTAATTTGAAAAAAAGCTTAGTATTCATTTGCAATACTTTTTTTTTGAATCTTGGGTTAATTGCAGTGCCTAGTTATGATCTTGAAACCGTAGTAGTTAAGGGAATGGTTTTATACTAGGATAGGTCACTTTTTTCCCTTTTTTCCCCTTTATGCCCTAGGAAAATCATGCTTTTTTTTTTTCGAGAATGAGACCATTTCATTTGTCAACTTTTAGTTACTGCTTTAACAAAGGGCCCCTTTTTAAATTTTTTTCCAAAAATTTTTGTGAATGAATTACTTATCCATCATTTCCCATGTGGTCGTGCGCGCGTGCTCGGTGTATGTGTGTGTGTGTTGTGATGGTGTGTGTGCGGCTGCGTGCGTGCGTGCGGGGGCGGCGTGCGTGCGTGTGTGTATGTGTTTTTGTTTGTTTGTGTTGTGTGTGGTTTTGGGGTGTGTGGTGGTGTTGTGTTTTTGTGTGTGTGTGGCCCGATTATGCAATATTCGTTTTCTCTTCCCCCCTTTCCTTTTTTGTCTGTCCGTTCTCTTTTAATTTTTAGGGGGGACCCCCTTCGTCAAAAACTCTTCCTTTTTGTTTTTTTTCTTCGTTTTTTTGGGGGTTTTTTTTCTTCTTTTTTTTTTTTTGTCCTTTGTTTTTACATTTACAACGAAATTATTCAACAAGCTCTTCATTAAAACAATAAAAATACTCAGAGAACTCGAGTTCTCAAAGAACAAACTTTACACCCAAACACCCCAATATCCCTGACAAGGGTGTAGCGTATCCATTTTTTTTTTTTTTCAAAACGTGATGTTACTATTTTGATAAGACGATAATTTCATTCAAGCAACAGTTCATTGGTTGCTGTGAACTTTTCCCCTTTCGAATAAAATTTCATTGGTAGGGTAAACGTTATGTAAAGGATTTTCCTTGCAATTCAACTAGTCTGTCGTGTAAGGTTGCAGTTCTCGGCAATGTTCACATCCTTCAAATATCAATGTATTTCAAAAGGGGGGGGGGGGGGGGGGGGGGAGGGGGTGTGGGGGTATGACATGACCCAGTGGATATAAACTGACCTATGGCAAACTATACCCTAGGTATGGAATAGCCTTAGCTAGTTTATATCCGGGGTATTGTCTGGCTTACGCCAGTTTATACGGGAGCCTACTCCAAAGTATTCCCTCAAGTCTGGGACCTGGTTTATTGCAACAATCTCCGGAGTATTCTCTCTAGTTTAATACTTTGATTATTGCCATCTTCAACATGTTCTTTTAAGTCGAACACCTGGATTATTACAATCACCAAAGTATTCTCTTAAATCTGATGTCTGGATTATTATCCAAAACAAAATCTCCAAAATATTTTCTGAAGTGTAACTCTTGGATCATTATAACAGTCTTCAAGGTATTCTGTCACGTCTAAGCCCTGAATTATTACAATAATCCCTGTAATATTATTCTCTCAAGGCTCAAATCTGGATCATTACAACATTCCCCGAAATATTCTGTCAAATCCAACGCCTGGAGTTTTACAGCAATCTCCAAGGTTATTCTGTTTGTCACACGCCTGTATTGTCACAAGAACCCCTTAATTTTTTTTTTTCATGTACAACGCCTGTTACTGTCAAAGATGTCATCGACAAGACTGTTATCAAAACATGTGTACTGGATCCTCTTCCATCTACTTTATTATCTGCATGCATGGATGTTTTGTTGCCATATATCACCAGTGTGGTAAATGAATCTCTCACTTCTGGTTGTTTCCCACCTGCACTGAAAGCTGCTGTTGTCCGACCTCTTTTGAAGAAACCCTCTCTTGACCCTGAAAACCTAAAAAATTATCGACCTGTCTCCAACTTGTCTTTTCTTTCAAAGATAATTGAAAAGATAGCACTTCTCCAACTCCAAAACCACCTTGACCAAAACAACTTGCTCTATTCGTTGCAGTCCGCATATCGCACTGGACACAGTACAGAAACTGCTCTGCTGAAAATAATAAACGATCTTCTCTCTGCTCTGGATAATGGTCAGGTTTCACTGCTTTCTCTTCTTGACTTGTCCGCTGCCTTTGATACCATTGATCACTCCACCCTCCTCACTAGACTTCAACATACTTTTGGCATCTCTTCTCAAGCTTTGGCATGGTTTTATTCTTACCTTTCTGGTCGAACCCAAACTGTCTCTGTCAGTGGTTTTTCTTCAAGCTCTGCTGACTTGAATTATGGTGTTCCCAAGGCTCTGTCCTTGGTCCCATTCTGTTTGTTCTATATACCCAAACCCATCTCTGACATTGTAGCCCATCATGACATTTCACACCACTGCTTCTCTGATGACAATCAAATGTACATTTCTGGTGACATCTCTCTCCTCTCCTCCATCACTGATCGCTCACAGCTCTGCATCTCTGACATAAAGGCATGGATGACTTGCAACAAACTTCAGTTAAACAATGACAAAACTGAACTGATCTTCATTCTCCCAAAACGGCTCATGTCTACAATCTCTGTTCCTTCTTCTGTCCAACTTGGTACCTCTCTCATTCAGACCTCTACCACTGTGCGAAATCTAGGCGTTGTACTTGATCAGACACTCTCTTTTCAAAATCAGATTTCTTCTATCTGCCGTGCTTGCTACTTGGAGCTTCGGCGAATCAGTTCTGTGCGCCACCTTCTGTCTGAAGAAGCCACCAAGACTCTGGTTTCTGCTTTCATTCTTTCAAGACTTGACTACTGTAATTCTCTTCTTGCTGGCTGTCCACAGAATCTTCTTGCAAAATTGCAGAAAGTCCAAAATAATGCTGCTCGCCTTGTCTCGAAATCTCCGAAAACCTCTCATGTTTCTCCCTTGCTTAAATCTTTGCACTGGCTTCTGTTGAAAAACGCATCAAGTACAAACTTTCTTTGCTCTGCTACAAGGCATTGGATGGCCTCGCTCCATCTTACCTCTCTAAACTTCTGTCGACCTATACTCCTTCCAGACAGCTTCGCTCTTCTTCTGACACTCGCATTCTGCAGATCCCTCGTTTTCGAGCCAGAACACTTGGTGAACGTTCTTTTTCTTTTCAGGCTCCTTCCTGCTGGAACAATCTCCCTTTGCACTCCGAAACTCAAACAGTCTTTCTTCTTTCAAGTCCTCCCTCAAAACAACTCTCTTCAAAACATAATTTTTCTGCTCCTTCGCTGGTGTGTGGGGTGTGTGCGTGTGTGTGTGTGTGTTTGTGTGTGTGTGTGTGTGTGTGTGTGTGTGTGTGTGTGTGTGTGTGTGTGTGTGTGTGTGTGTGTGTGTGTTAGGGCTTAAGCGCTTAGGGCTTTTGTTTAAGATTAAGCGCACTAATGTTCCTTATTATTATTATTATTACTAACCCACACCCCCCCCCCCCCCCCCCCCCCCCCTTCTACAGAAAAAAAACATCTCTCAAAATTAACCCCTGGGATTTTACAACAGTCCAAACCACAGAGTATTCTGTCAAATTCAACGCTTGGGTTATTATGACAAGGCCTATAATATTTTGTCAAATTGAACGCCTGGATTCTTACAACTTCCTCAAATGTATTCTGTTAAATCTGACACCCGGATTATTACAACCGCCATTTTCTCAAGTCTAACGCTTGAATTATAACAACAACCGCCATTTTCTCAAGTCTAAGGCTGTGATTATAACAACAACCGCCATTTTCTCAAGTCTAAGGCTTGAATTATAACAACAACCGCCATTTTCTCAAGTCTAAGGCTTGAGTTATAACAACAACCGCCCTTTTCTCAAGTCTAACGCTTGATTTATAACAACAACCGCCCTTTTCTCAAGTCTAACGCTTGATTTATAACAACAACCGCCCTTTTCTCAAGTCTGACGCTTGATTTATAACAACAACCGCCACTTTCTCAAGTTAAAGCTTGATTAATAACAACAACCGCCTTTTTCTCAAGTCTAAAGCTTGATTAATAACAACAACCGCCACTTTCTCAAGTCTAAAGCTTGATTAATAACAACAACCGCCACTTTCTCAAGTCTAAAGCTTGATTAATAACAACAACCGCCACTTTCTCAAGTCTAAAGCTTGATTTTATAACAACAACCGCCACTTTCTCAAGTCTAAAGCTTGATTAATAACAACAACCGCCACTTCTCAAGTCTAACGCTTGATTAATAACAACAACCGCCACTTCTCAAGTCTAACGCTTGATTAATACAACAACCGCCACTTTCTCAAGTCTAAAGCTTGATTAATAACAACAACCGCCACTTTCTCAAGTCTAAAGCTTGATTAATAACAACAACCGCCGTTTTCTCAAGTCTAACGCTTGATTTATAACAACAACCGCCACTTTCTCAAGTCTAACGCTTGATTAATAACAACAACCGCCATTTTCGCAAGTCTGACACTGAATTATAACAACAGCCGCCCTTTTCTCAAGTCTAACGCTAGAATTTCTCGCCCGGGATGAGCTGTCGTGGTCAGTGAGTGTCCAGTTTCGTGTTCCCCGTGGAACGATGGCATGTCTCCACTGACCTGTCACGTGTTATTACCTCGCTGGCTGACTGATGTATCGCCAGACTTGGTGGACACAACGCCGAATCTGGACAGACATAAATTTACGTCAAGCCACGTTTCCACTTCCTTCTGTTGCGCTACGAGTCCTTTGTTACGAATGCACTTTAGGAAACTGTAGGTGGTCCACTGTTTCCAGTGTTTAACCCTTTAGCGTATCGTTAGTTTACTGATTTCTTTCTTTCTGCGTACGCAGGCTGATACTCCTGCGGACACTGCCTGTATAGACAGTCAGTGGAGTTTTGTGTGTATGACCGTTTTTTATCCCGCCATTAAGGCAGCCATACTCCATCTTCGAGGAAGGTGCATGCTATGTGTAACGTGTCATCCATACCAACGGCCAAACTGGCCTTCTCTTCCGAAAGTTGGTGATGGGATTTTTACGTGTGTGCAAGATGTTGTGCGTGCGTTCACACACGGAACGTCGGTTTATAGTCTCATTCGAAGGACTGTATGGGAAATGGAGTCGGAACTAATGTTAACTCCGAGGGAAAAATCCCCCTGTACCGAAATTCGAACCCGCAATCACAGGATCACGAGTCCGGCGCTCCTGCAACTGAGCTATTCCGGTGTCGTATATAATACTGTCGCCGTGGAATTGTATCGCAGTGATAGCATTTCACGTGAAATATTGTTGCAGCGACAATATTTGCTGGAAAAAATTGTCGCACGACAACTTTTCACGAAAAATGTCCTATAGAATATTGTAGCTGTCCATAAAATGCAGTATTTCCCGGGAAATACTGTCGCTGCGACACGATTTTATGAGCGACAGTATTATATAGACAACCGGCCCCGTTAGCTTACTGATTGATGCAGCCCGGATATGGCCCTTTGCGGTCGGCTGGGCGAGAAACAGTATTACCTTACTGATTGATGGTATGGAACTAACATTTGGCTTTTCTGTGAACAGACTTGTATCCTGTGTGTTCCTGATACTTTTTTTCTCTCCAACCTGGTGTTGAGTTCCTAGACTTTTGTCGCTGCTTGTCATGATTCAGGTGTATTTGGTCCAGCGGAGATTGCATGCAAGCCAAGTGTGCTCGAAAAGCGGAGGTGTTGAAATCGCGATACGTTTTGTGCAGTATGGTATTCCGATGATTGTTGAACACACTGCTGGAGTGTGTGTGTGTGTGTGTGTGTGTGTGTGTGTGTGTGTGTGTGTGTGTGTGTGTGT
>JAFLJL010011253.1:0-15244 GCA_018398815.1 Conus ventricosus
TACCAGATGACCAAACACTATGGTTAACATCACAGTTTCCTGGCTGGGTGGGTGTGGGTTCGATTCCTTCAGAGCATTTATATTTTGTGGGATTTTTTCTCCTCTCGATTGGCTCCTGCAAACAGTTGTGTTCACTATTGGGTTCAACTGGGAGGTCTTGAACTGGAGTCAGGGTTTCATTCCATTTCATGATTGCGTCACTTTGAGAGTTGTTCATGTTTCCCATCAAACATTTAGCAGGTGCTTCATGACAACTCAACTTGATTTCCTTCTCCATGTCTACTCAGTGATTTCTCTCCATGTCTACACAGTGGTTTCCTCTCAATGTCTACACAAGTGGTTTCCTCTCCATGTCTACACAGTGGTTCCTCGTCATTGTCTACACAGTGGTTTCCTCTCCATGTCTACAAGTGAGTTTCCCTTCATGTCTACACAGATGGTTTCCTCTCCATGTCTACTCCCTGCGGAATGCCAAGATGGGGGGGGGGGGGGGGGGTGGGGCAACAGGACGACACCAGGCCGTCTGTGGATGGGGAGAGGAATGGAGCATATGGGGGAAATTGCTACGGGAGTGGCTCAAAGATGAGACACACCACCACACACAAAATGTCCTGAAGAGTTTATTTCCTACTCGAACAGTGTGCTGGTTGCCAAAAGAAATCATTCACAATTGCCACTGTATTCAATTCTCCGCACTTTTATGTATGGGTTTTTCCACGGCATATCATAAAAAGAGTATGGTACAAAATGATGCAACTGTTTATTTCTTTAACCTTAGATTGTATATTACCAATCAGTTGGTATACATAGCTTTAAGGTTCTTGGATCAAATACCTAAAAATTTAATACAGAAATTTCAATATCTCTCCTATCAACGCTAATCATGATTTTTTTTTTCCATTATTTCTCTGGGTCACAGTCCAACCAAGAAATGATGTGAAGATTACAGTTTCATGCATAGAAGTGCAATCTGTTCACTTATTACATCAAAATATGTAAAGGTTATGAACAACTGTTGCGTCTCCTGGATTCCTACTATTTTATGCTTTGTTACATGTGTGTGCTTGAAAACACAAACCACACACATTTTCCTTTCAGTAATGGTGTCAGACCAGTACATCAGCAGATATTCTCAACCATACCATTTTCATAGTATATGAGATTTTACTGCAAAGTTTTTAAAGCCGCCTAACTTCCTGGGAAATATGCGAAACACGTTGTCCCCCAAAACTTGGTGCGCTATACACTCGCCTCAAACACACAGACAAAACACACCACGCTGAAAAACCCCCCCCACAAATAAAAAAAAAAAGACCATCGCCTAGTAAACAAATCATACAAGTGTATCTAATTTCTTAAGGCTTCCTCTTTCATGTGCACTCAACAGACTAAATGCTTTTTTTTTTCCTTTAAAAGCATTGGGCATCATGTGTATTATCATCTAAAGTAAACTAGCGACTCTTGCAAAAGCTCTTCAATCAAGAAACTCAGTATAGTTCACTGTATATCTTTCCTGATTTCAAGTCAATGTTAGAACTTTCTCTTCACATGACATTCATCTTTTGAGCGAACAATTTTAAACATTCATACTGGCAACATTGTATATAAAACCAATTTTCAGACATTATTGTACTGGTCCTCTGAGTAGTGTGTGTGTTTGTGTGTGTGTGGTGTGTTTGTGGTGCGTTTGTGTGTTGCCCATGTTATTCGGACTTTATTGAGTCCTGTGTACAACAGATTGTTTAAATCAGTATTGGATCACTGGTGTCTTGTTATTTCACTGTTATCTGGTTATGTGCGAAAAAAAAGCTTAAGGCACAGTTCTTTTTGCACCCAGACGCACTTGACTTTTGACCAGTGTAAGGATCATCTTGTATTTCTACCCAGATTACCTGCCTGTACAATTGTTTGGATGCACAAACAAGATAAATGATTCTGGACCACTGTGGATAATCTTGTGTCTTTTCAAGTAACCTGTTCTCCATATAAAAGTCTTACTGTGCTGATGGATCATCTGTGTTCACCAGGCAATATACTAAAATGTCTTACGCAACACATCACATGATAAGAATCTCTAACCTGGTACTCCATTCAGCTGGTATCTTTTCAAGTACATGACATGTAAAAGGCTTTTAACCACTTGCCCCCAGTAACCAGACATTTGATGCTAGGCTTTTAGCAGAACCTGTCATGTATTTGTTTACTGATTATACAAAAGTAATTGTGTATGGAAATATATTAATGTATTAAAGTCAGGTAAGATGTATTTTGATTTTAAATGATCAGAAGAAGAAGATAGTAGAATCTTTCAACAGAAAAAGTAATTTTTGATCAGTATCATGGAAAAATACTGAGGCAGTGTGGCATCTAATGTCACATTGGAACAAATTGGTGGAGTTAATCTAATGCACTGTACTCACCAGCAAATATCAAATTTTCACTGCACATCTTGCATATCTTCGTAACTTTTCCAGTTTGTCACTAGACCTTTTCAGCACACATTTCCTCATGAATTGGGCATCACTTATGTTTCTACAAGCTACTTGTTTGTGCAAGTTTTTTGGCACACCCAACATGTGCACTTGATTTCTGTTTCAGTGTGGATTTTGCGTCTCTTTAGGCTACTACCAAGCTATATCTATTACTGCACACATCGCATGCAACATGATTTCGACCTGCTTGAATCATATTGTGAATTTCTCTTTAGACTATTGCCAGTCTAAAAGTCTTACTGCAACACATCACATGCCAAAATTTTATGGTTTCTCTCCTGTAGTGGATCATTTTGCTTTCATTTAGGTGACTTGCTCTCCTAAAAAATTCTTACTGACACATCACATAAAAATAATTCTCACAGATCATCTTGTATTTCTTCTGGTTATTTTTTGTTTTTTCTCCTGTGTAAATAGGTCTTCAGCACACATCTCATGCCATAACGGTTTCTGACATGTGTGGATCATCTTGTGTGCTTCAGACAATTGCCGATGTAAATCTTCATACTACACAATCACATTGAAAATGATTTTCACCAGTATGGATCATCTGTTGTGTCTACAGATTATCCTGCCCCATGGGTAATATCTCTTACTGCACACATCATCATGAAAAAATAATTTCTCACCAGTATGGATCTTCCCGTTGTCTCTTCAGGTCACTTGCCAAGTGTGTATATGTAAATCTCTACTGCAACACTTCACCATGAAAATATTTTCTTCCCTCCAGTATGGGATCATCTTGTGGTCGTCTTCAGATTACCTGCACTGGTAAAACTTTACTGACAATTCACATGAAAATAATTTTCTCACCAGTTTGGATTCATCTTGTGTCTCTTTCAGAACAACTTGCCCCGTGTAAAACTCTTACTGCACACATACACATGAATATAATTTCTCACCTGTTTGGATCATCTTGTGTCTCTTCGGGCACCTGACCCATGTAAAAATCATTTCTGCACACTTCACATGAAAAATTATTCTCACCAGTATGGATTCATCTTGAGTGTCTTCAGATACCTGCCTGTGTAAAACTCTTACTGCACACATCACATGGGAAAATAGTTTTCACCTGTATGGATAATCTTGTGTGTCTTCACGTCACCTGCCAATGGTAAAATCTCTTACTGCACACATCTCATGAAATAATTTTCAACTGATATGGATCATCTTGTGTTCTCTTAGGGCACCTGCCCATGTAAAAACTCATCTACGGCACACTTCACATGAAATCATAATTTCTTAACAGTATGGATCATCTTGTGTGCTTCAGATACCTTTGCCTGTGTTATAACTCTTACTGCACCCATCACATGGAAAATAATTTCCACCAGTATGGATCATGGATGTGTCTCTTCAGTGCACTTGCCCTGTATAATTCTTACTGCACACATCACATGAAAATATTTCTCACAGTATGGTTCATCTTGTGTTTCTCATGGCACTTGGCTTCTTGAATCCTTTACTGCACCACCATCACATGTAAATAATTTCTCACCAGTATGGAGTCATCTTGTGTCTCGTCAGCCGGCACCTGCCCATGTAAAAACTCTTACTGCACACTTCACATGAATATAATTTCCTGACCAGTATGGATCATCTTGTGTTGTCTGCAGATTTCCTGCTGTGGTAAAAGTCTTACTGCTACACATTACATGAAAATGGGTTTTTGACCTTGTGTGGATCATTCTTGTGTGTCTTCAGAATACAAGCCTGTGTAAAAGATCTACTGCACACATCCCAAGTGAAACTGTTTCTTCTTTCTTGGTTACCTGGACCATGCCTAATGAATGTCCCAGTTGTACTGACCTCACAACCACTGGTTTCTGAAGCTGACTCTGATGTTGAAAAGTGGACAGACAAGGGTTTGTCATCATCATGTACAAACAGACAATTTTACATTCTTTCTCAAGTAGTCCTATCATATTTCTTCAACTACCATCAACTAGTGCACTGAACCAGTTAATGATCCATCACTCCTATCCTTTTCTTTTACTCAGGCAGTCTTACGGATATCAACAGGGTTTTTTACACACAAAGTTAAAAACAAACTGACCAGTTTAGATCATCACTCTATCCTTTTTTTCAGGCAGCTTATCCATAATAACTGGGTGGTTTTACGCACAAAGAAACAACTGACCAAGATAATGATCATCACTCCTATCTTTTATCAGGCAGTCTTATCCAAAATCAAACTGGGTAACCACAAAGGAAAGGAAAAAGAAAGCAAACCAGTATCTTTCTACTGAGTGTTGTGAATGGTCTAAGTTCAAGGGATTTCAGTAAAACTTGGACAAATGGGTTCAATGAGCATGCTAGTTTCAGACTCTCCATGGGGAGTGATATTATAATATTGTAAACCAACATAAACTTTACATGAGGGTTCAGGTGAAGGAAGGAAGGGGGGGAAGGGGAAGGGGTGGGGGCTGGGAAAGGGTGAGGGGTTGCAGGAAGAGAGAGTGTGAGGCAGGAAGGAGGCGAGAGGGGAGGAGAGGAGGCCACAGAGGGGAGCTCCCCTTTATCCCCCCTTCCATATCCCCACCCTCAGCAGGATACTGAATTCTTGATTGTGAAACCCATTTTGGTCTCCTCTCCTGCACAGTAACCCCCCCCCCCCCCCCCCCCCCCCCACCCCCCCCCCCCCCCCCCCCCCCCCGACTTACCTGCAGATATACTTGCCCAGGCCAAATGGACCAACTTTACAGTCAAACGGACAACAATAAACATTCACCACAGGCATCATGCAAGAGAGAAAAGTATTTTGCTTATCTGACCAGACTCAGAAAAAAAGTTAAGGACTGACGTGTCTAACCTACAAGGACACAGTAACAAACAGTCCTGCGATATTGTCATAGGAATTGGGGAGGAAGGAGATTTTGAGGTGGGGGGATGGGTCGAGGGAGGCAAGGGATTTCCGCATTTTTCAAAAACAGATTCCCCACTCACTACCACTTGAACTAGTTTATAGTACTTAGTCCAAATTTTCCAGGATCCCAGAATCTGTTCTGGATTTTGTTACTGTGTAACAAAGTCACATGTAAATCATCCATATTTTTCTCATTCTACATCATTTATTCATCATATTCATCATAGTTATGCCTCCTTCCCTCATGCCTTCACAACAACACATCCACACACACACACACACACACACTCACACCCACACACACAGAACACACACATAACACCACACACACCACCACTGCCCTAGTTCCCCTTTTTTCCATCTCTTTTGAACTGAGGAAAAGAATCTTTGGAAAAAGCAAGTATGGAAACTTTATATCCATCCTTTTATTACTTTATCAATTCTCTGGGCTTAATCAAGATGGCATTTCAAGGTTTATTTTTCTCTTTCAATCATGTACAGGTGTTGTTTTTTTTTTTTTGGACATGTACTGTACAGGCATAGGTGGCCTGCCACACTCACTTGGAGGCAACAGGTTATTCACGGCATCACTGTCAGCTTCATTCAGCCATTGCCAGTCACCATGTTGGTTACCTTATTTGTCCTCCATGGCTGTATGTTTACTTGTGTTATGGGATTGTTTAATTTGTGTGGGTTGACCGGTTGGTATGTGTTTTTTGTTTGTTGTATCTTTTTTGGAGTTTGTTTTGTACTTGTTGTACGCTTTATTTTGGGCTTTTGTGGTGTTTTGGTGTTGTTTTTTTTTTTTTTTTTTTTTATCGTTTTTTGTTTTTTGTTTTCGTGGGTTTTTGTTTTTTTTTTTTTGTTGTTTTTTTATTATTTTGTGTGTTGTTTTTTGTGGGTGTTTTGTCCCTGTTCCGATTTTGGTGTGGTTATTTTGTATTTTGTGGTGTTTTTTGGATTTTGATTTTTTTGTTGTTGTGTTTGGATTCTCGGTCTGTTGGGTGTTTTGTGTTAATTTTTGTTTTATTTGTTTTTTGTTTTTGTTTCTTTGTTCTTTGATTTTTTTTAGTGTTGGTTTCTGTTTCTTGTGGTATATTTCGCTATCGTGGTTTGTTGTCTGCTATTTGTGTGTTGTGTTTATCTGTGTTTTTTGTTCTGTATTTTTATTTGGTCTTTGGTGGTCAATTTTTAGTTTGTGTTTTTTTTTCTTTTTTTTTAAGTTTTTTTTTTATAGTATTTTATGTCTGACACATTCATTTCTTTATTAAAGGAAAGCAATGATTCCTACACTGTCAACAACACCTCACAGGAATTTTCACTTTCAAGGAAAAGGCCTCTTACACAATGACTGTACATGCCGGAAACACACTTTTTCTTCTGTTAGAGATAGAAAAATCAAATCAGTCGGCCTATTCTGAAATGATTGCATTTGGATGAGGGAGGGAATGGTAGGTGGAAAGGAGAGGAAGGGCGCTTTATTGTGGAAAGCAATGAGGGGAGGAGGGGGGGCACTGCTTTTTTATTGTTTTATTTTCCAAATTTGTTTTTTGTTTGGGGGACTTCAACTGACAGCAGCTGCCATCAAGACTAAAAATCAACTTGACCAAATTTAAGTGCTCATAATGAACTAGTGCAAATAAGTTCTATGTAATGGAGACAGTTTTTTCCAAACATGTTCATCAGCTGCTGTGGACTCTACCCCCCTGCTCCTTCCTCATCTGTACTTGTCATGGATTCAGAGCTGACGGTAATTCTATGCCGCCATCACCTTGAGTCTGTTGCGTGCTTCTGTCCACACATCACTCATGAGGCTGCTTGTGAATGGATCATTCTTGATGACATCACTGCTACTGCTGATGTTTGATGTGACTGGCACATTGCTGATGACATCATAGCTGTGATGTTTGATTGTGAACTGGTTCAGTCTTGATGAATCATGATGATGTTTTGATTTGTGACTGGTTCAGTCTGTTGACATCACTGCTGATGTTGTTGATGTGACTGCGTTCAGTCTTGATGACATCACTGATGACGTTTGATGTGACTGGTTCTAGGTCTTGATGACTTGAACATCAACTTCTGAAATCGTTTGATGTGACCTGGTTTTGTCTTGATGACATCATGCTGTTGTATGATGTGACTGGTTCAGTCGTGATGACATCACTGATGATGTTAGATATGATGGTTCAGTCATGATTGACTTCACTGTCAAACATTAGCTGTGGCTGGTTCAGACTTTATTCCACAACAGGTTCCAATCTTATCATCATGTTTTTGGTGGTATTAGCTATACAGCATATGACATGATGGAAAACAGTGTTACGCTACACCCTTCACATCTGATACTTCATTGCAAGCTTTATATTTTTTGTGTGTTCAAAACTCTCTGCTGTCGAAGAATCCGTCGTTCACAGAGGAGATGGGCAGACTCAAATGCAAGTTGAAGACTGATTGTCCGCCTTCCTTTTCCTCGTGTTGTCATGCTGTTGGAGGCTGGTGGAAGGAGTTCCTTCACATCAGGATTCAAACTGGTTCAGCTTTAAATACCTGGTCCCTTGATCTGTCTGTCAGTCTGTTCAGACTTGGTTTATAAGGGTAGCTAATGGATTCTAGACAGGTTGTTCTCGAAACTGTTTTGGCTGGGATCTTTTGATTATTTCACTCCAATCCATAGATGGAGTCCTGAACAGAGAATTGATTGTCTGTGGTAATAACTAATATACCGTACTATTCCTAATCACTAAATCATAATCATTTTTATCATCAAGCGCTACCCTTGTCCTAAACAACCCAAAGTTCTAACATTACATGTGTCATTTGTAGTTTTTCAGAAACGATTGACTGAGGGCAGCAAAATGAAGCCAAATGTTGTAAGATAGGGGTTATTTGACGCCACAGACACACTGTCACTGTCAGGAATGGACCTGTTGTGTCCTGTAAGCTGTTTTGTCTGTATCTGTGTCCTGTAATCTGTTTGTCTGTATCTGTGTCCTGTTATCTGTCTGTATCTGTGTCCTGTAATCTGCTGTCTGTATCTGTGTCCTAGTAATCTGTCTGTATCTGTGTCCTGTTTATCTGTCTGTTCTGTATCTGTTGTACTGTAATTGTCTGTACCTGTATCTGTGTCCTGTAATCTGTCTGTATGTATCTGTGTCCTGTAATCTGATCTGTCTGTATCTGTGGTCTTTTATCTGTCTGTCTGTTATCTGGGTCCTGTAACTCTGTCTGTATCTGTGTCCTGTAATCTCGTCTGTATGTATCTGTGTAATGTAATCTGTTTGTCAGGCCATCTGTGTCCTGCGTAATCTGCTTTGCTCTGTATTTGGGTCTGTAATCGGTTGTCTGTCTATCTGTGTCAGGTAATCTGTGTGTATGTATCCGTGGCGGGTAACTAACCCCTTTTCTTTCTAAATTATGTGTTGTCACTGTAAACAAAGACAAAAACAAAGGAAAAAAAACAAAACAATATGGTGGTATCATGCAACCTCTGAATTATTCAATGTTGTGTAAAGGCAAAGAAACCACCAATTAATACTTGTCGCTTCAAGCCCTGCCCACACAAAGAAGCATTTCAGGGCTGAAACACCATAGTGCAAACTCCAAGTGGACAGAATTACAAATGCAAAGGTTACAAATTCAAGCACCATTTATTTCTTGTCATCAAATGACCTGCGTAAATAGAGTGTATATTCAAGTTCTAAAAGATTGATTTCTATCAAAAACAAATTCGACTCCGGGGGGAACAACCAGAACAAGGTCTTCTATGTGCTTGCTGTTAATAGCGTTTAAGTCTGACATCATATAGCTCCCAGCATTCATTTATAAATGTTAATCTTGCTGAGACATTTCATCATATGGGGTTTGCAACGTGGACCTTCTTCACTCTGTAAAAGATCAAATGACTTAAAAAATGAATGGCCAGTGGTGCAACTGGCCCAAAAACTGTTTCTTCCTTTGTGTCCACCACAGGTTATAGACCAGGGCCACTCATAGGTTTGGACAGATCTGGAAGTGACTGTTGTCCATCTGTGTATTCCAGTTCCTCTTGCCAGGTCTCTGACATAATCATTAACCTTTGTTTTCAAAATCTGTGTAGGGAATACATATGTTGGACAATTTCTATGTTATGGCATTCTGGACAAAACGATCCGCCATTCCATTTCCCAAATGTCAAATGGACTGGAGAACCCAAGCAAGAACACCTTTATGACTTTCACTTTCAAAGAGGTAAAACGTTAAGTAAAAGTTTAGATGAAGTCAGGATGATGGACGTTATGGCAGGCAATGGTCACTCCAAAGCTGACAGGCAACTCTCAGCAAAATCCAGTAAGGTCCTTCTTTATATCTTCAGTAGCTAGACCAAAGCTGTACACTCAGCAGAATAATTTGAACAATCTGATGGAATGCTTTGTTTACATTTGAGAATGGTTGGGCAAAAAGGCTGCACAAGCAACTCTATCTTCGGAGTTTGAAACCCATCCTTGAATAATTCATAAAAGGATGGAAATGGTTGTACAGAGATCAGCAAAAAACAATGCCCTGTATGCCTCGAGGGACTGGGTCAGCAACATTGCCCTGATATGCCTGAGGACTGGTGTGCTACAACAATGCCCTGTATGCTGAGGATGTTCGCAAACAATGCCTGTAGGCATGAGGACTGGTGTGCAAACAATACACTGTATGCATGAGGATGGTGGGCAAACAATGCTGTATGCACTGAGGACTGATGGGAAAACAATCGCCCTGTATGCCTGAGGACTGGTGTGCCTAACATATGCTCTGTATGCCTGAGGATGGTGGGCAAAACAATGCCCTGTATGTTTTGAGGAGTTGGGCAAACAATGCCCTGTATGCCTGGAGGAATGGTCAGCAAACAATGCCCTGTATGCCGGAGTTTGGTGGGGCAAAAACAATTGCCCTGTATGCATGAGGACATGGTGGGGCCAAACAATGCCTGTAATGTCTGAGGGACTGGTGGGCTTACAAATGCCTGTTTGCTGAGGATGCGTCTAGCAAAACAATGCATTGTATGCCTGAGGACTGGTCAGCAAACATGCCTGTATGCCTGAGACCTGGTCAGCAACAATGCCTGTTTGCCTGGCGGACTGGTGGGCAAAAACATTGCCCTGTATGTCTGAGGGATGGTGGGCAAAAATCAATGCATGTATGGCTGAGGACTGGTCAGCAACAAGCCCTGTATGCCTCGTGGAACTTGGTCAGCAAACAATGCCCTGTATGCCTGAGGGACTGGTTGGGCAAACAATGCCCTGTATGCATGAAGGAATGATGGGCAAACAATGCCCTGTATGTCTGAGACTGGTGGTTTCTTTGCTAAAAGATCAAAGCGGATATTTCTGGTGTGAAAAGGTCCATGGAAGGCTTATGTGGAAACGAACAGATGTTCTCTAGAACAAACTCCTAGATCAAGACAGGCCTACTGCTCATGTGGCTATCATACAAGTCCAAGCTTAGTGAAACAAATGGGACTGTCTTCAAATCTCCTTTGAAACTGAGACTAAATACAAGTCCGAACACTGGGTTTTCCATGTTCAGTGAACAATCTGAGATGGTTGTTGAAGGGAAAGATTCAGCACTACAGTTGGATGGGATGAGGGTTCCCCTGCCTTCTGCACGCTGTACCTGGTGGGTGCGTGTGGAATGCGCTCCAAGCCAGAGACCAAGCCCTTGCATGCAGAACGAGGGATGATTAACAGTTTTTTAAAAAAAAAAAGGGAGATTGGCGGGGATCGGGGGAAGGGGGGGGGGGGGGGGGGTTCTCCAAGGCAAGATGCGGCGGGGAGTTCAGGGGGCAGCGCCCCCTGAAGCCTGAAGCATATTTTGTATTTAATTAGGCATAAAAAAAAAAAAAAAAAATCTTTAGAATTAACTTTTCTTGCTTCTAAACAAACTATTCTATAGAACAGCTTTTCAACACATGAAGATGAGACTGATGTGGTAAAGTACTTATGTCAATGAGACAAACATTTTGTATGAGGGAATCCTCAGAACTGTAGCTAAAGAAAATTTGACAAACAGTGCTTTCAGGACATAAAGAATAAGGCCTGTAGATAAGTAAATCAGAGTGGGAAAATCAAACTAAGTAATTCAGATGTATGAAAACGACTGCTGGACTTCAATAAACACAATATGAAAAATGATTACTTTGAAGTCCTTAAAAAAAAAAAACACTCAAGTCTTTTTGGGCCTTAGACCCTTCGTCAGGAAACACTAAACACAAAAAAGAACAAATGACATCAAAACAAACTGATGTCACAACAGTACAAAACACACAACCCCCCCCCCCCCTTACAACTTATCATATCCCCCCTTGACAAGTTTGTGTGTGTGTTTGTGGGGGGAGGGGGGTGCTTGGTGTGTGGTGTGGGGGGGGGGGGGGGTTGTGTGTGAGGTGGGGTAGGGGGACTGGGGTGGGGGGGAGGGGCGAAGTGTGGTGGGGTATGTGTGTTGTGGGGTGAGGGTGGGGTTGGGGGAGAGGAGGAGGAGTAGAGGAAGTATATAGGTAGTGTGGGGGGAGTGGGCCTGTGGAAAAGGATTCATAGAGGGGCTGTTAGCAGACACCTAACACATGTAGCAAACGATTGCATTATACCAGGGGAAAAGTGTTACACCATACTGTTTGTGACATCAGTTTATTTGATGTCATTTTTTCTTTGGTATATATTTCTTTTGTCACTTTGACGTTTTTTTCCCTTGCTTTGAAGACTCTGACGAGTGGAAGTTACTCAATACCTCATCTCTCTTCCAGTGGTTTCGAAGATGTTGGTTTTTTCCTCTCGTTGTTTTGTTATCCTGTTTTTTTTTTTTTCCCTTGTGTTTACTGTTAGTGTTTCCTGATGAAGGGTCTAATGACCCAAAACTTGAGTGCTTATCCATTTTTTTTTTTTTTTTTATGGTAAAAAAGGACTTCAAAAAGAACTCATTTTTCTATTAGGTAAATCGAGTTAGAATCAAAACTACCATTTGCGAAATGGACTTGTAGAAAAATCAGAGTAGAGTCAAACTATCCTTGGACATACAAACGTAGATGGTTGCATACCCCATGACTGAAAACATGCTGTAAATGGTGGTGGGAAACTCACAACATTTTCTGTTGTGACTGGGACGCTCGATGTGATCTCATGATTGCCACAAAGCCACGACTACCAAGTAGACAACGTTAATGGCAAGGCCTCGCAAAACACTTCAAATTCGCCGTCTTGTCTTTGTTTTTTTATTACATCCGCGACTCTGGCGTCAACACACATCCTCCTGTCTGCAGCCACTCTTCGGTCTTCTAGTGGTTCACATACCATCTTTCTTTTTTTTTCCGTTTTGTATGCACTCACGGCGGCAAACTCTCGCTGTGAATCGACGCATGATGAAAATGAATACTGGAAGGAAGCAGAATGAGAACTCACCCGTTTGAGAACATTACCGACAGAGAAGAAATTCGCTGTGCAACAAGTTTGAGATCGTTTCTGTGTTCACCTTCGAAAAATTTTTCGGGGGAGACTTTTTTTTTGGGCGGATCAAAAAATAAGGGCGGAGAGGCGGACAGTTTTCACCCTTTAAACGGGATCCAAGTTTTTTCAGGTAAGGGGTCTCACAGAGTTTACACAACACAGCCTAGCCCATTTAAAATGGCCCAAGACTTGAAAGGGGCAGCAAGTTTTCTTTCACGCCCAGTCATGTGTGCTATGACCTAAATTTTCAGAGCTTTCTGACAAGAAGTTTAAATGTTTAATGTATAAAAAGCGGGTTTTTATAAAAAAATAACTCCCGAAATTTCCTCCTTTACAGCTGAAAAAAGTTTTCCCCTTTTGGATTTCAGGATCACAAAAACGGCAAAGTTATGGAAGGAATGCCCGGGGTCTTATAGCTGGAAAAGGTAAAGCCTTTTTCTCCCCCCAATTTTTTTTCCCCCCCCAAAAAGGGAACCTAGTGAACACTTGGATAGAGGGCAAAATCATCTACAAACAATGAGCACTCAGAACCCTGAACGAATTGACAATGTTTTGTTTTTTATGCAAAGGGGCAAAGCGGGGTTTTCCTTTGTGGAACACCCAATCCTGTTATAAACATCGCGGGGAGGGGTGCCATCCAGTCTTAAAGGGGCATTCTCCCAAAAAAAAATAGTTCACAAAAAAATGAAGATCCCCCCAAAACAAAAAAACCACCAAAAAACCACCAAACTATAACAAAAACCCAAAAATAACGAGAAAAGTGAAAACAATAATGGAAAATAATTACCATGAAAAGAAAAGATGAATCAAAAGATACAGCTTTCTTGAGTGCAAAATTTGAGGTCTAAAGCACTCACAATGACAAAGGGCCCAAACCTTGTATGTGAATCAGACACAAAACCACGACATGGATGTCTTGTCCCCCACCCCCCTACTCCCAATTTTTCCCCCCACCCTTTCCCCCACACACAAACACCGGTACCATCCATCTCTTTTCCCCCCCCTCATCAGCCCCCCAAGCAAAGTGCCAGGGTTTAACCCCTGTAAACTCAACGTTTTCCATACTTTGGAACTTGAAGAACAAAGGGGAGAGTTCCACAGATACCAAGTTTGAGTTCAAAAGGGGGGAGGGTATGTGTGTGTGTTGTATGTGTGTGTGTGTGTGTGTGGTGTGGTGGGTGTGTGTGTGTGTGTGTTGTGGTTTGTATGTGTTGGTGTATGTGTGTGTGTTGCGGTGTGTGGTGTGGATGGTGGGTGTGGGGTGGGGTGGTGTGGGGTGGGGTGGTTGGTGTGTGTGTGTGGTGTTGGTGCGGCGTGTGTGCAATTGCACAGATTTCCCCTAAACCAAATTTAATTCATGCGTGATGGTGATGAGTGGTGAGTGGTGTGTGGTGTGGGTGTGTGTTGGGGGTTGTGTGGGTGGTGTTTGTGTGTTGTGTTTTTTCTTTTAAAGGGATGGGGGTGTGGTGTGTGTGTGTGTGTGTGTGGTGTGTGGTTGTGGGTGTGGTGTTTGCTCTCTATGAATTTTTATGTACTTCAGATAATTAGTAAAAAAAAAACAAAAAAAAATTTTTTTGTAAAATCATCAACAATTGATCATTAGTTCAAAAAAAAAGAAAATGTGTCACCGTAATAGACGCAAAGTTAAAGATAATGGTCCAAACAACATTTACCTTTTTTTGCATAAAAAATACAAAAAGCAGTTATTTATGACAAAAAATTCGTCACATGCAAACCATTTTGTTTCCATTTAAAAAATTTTTTTAAAACCCCGTAAAAAAAAACCTGGGAAAGGGAAAGATGTTTTTTTGTCTTTTTTGTTTTAAAAATGAATCAACTGCATGTTTCAATGAACAAGTCAATGAAAAATTTAAAAGACCACACATATATACAAAAATTAAACATTTTAAAACACATCTAAAGCCCTTAAGTAGGTTTTTGTATATAATTTTTTTAATACAAAATGGAAACAAAGTAGTCAACAACTATTTTCACATGGGCTTTGTTGCCCTTTTTTTCCTTTTTTCTTTTTTTTTGTATTCTTAAAAAATATTTCAAAAAAAAACCCATGGGGAACGTTTCCCTTTTTTTTTTGCAGCCCCCTTCCTTTTTAAAATCTCTCCCCCTTTTGATCCCTCCGCCAAAACTGATCTGCTTTTCCGCTCTGCCTCAAAACCATCTGTTCAAGGGAAATTTTTTTTACAGAAAACATTTTTTTTCCGTTTTTGGGTGGTCTTTGGGTTGTGTTTAAGTGTTCACTGAAAACTGACAGTGTGCGCCGCGCGCCGGTGTTTGGGGGGGTGTGTGTGGGGTGTTGGGGTCGGTGGTGCCCCCCCCCCCCCCCGGAGGTGGGGGCAATTTGGTTTTTGGGCTTTAAAACCGGGGTCCCCCCCCCCCTTTTCCTTTTTTTTTTTTCATTG